>JAQFXM010003381.1:0-20476 GCA_034693345.1 Entomobrya multifasciata | reverse complement strand
TTTCCCAAAGACTTGTGTCAGATGGCCAATGGATTGATAACATTCTTAAAATATTTTCATAGTAAGTTATAAAATTTAAAATAGACTTTACAAAATAACTGTTATTTATTTGTTTCATTCTAATTCCAGAAAGGTATATGGCTTCATTGGATCCAGAAACCAACAAACTGAACAAAATTATGGAAATAGTTCTTTATACATTTTTCATAGCTACCGTATTCACGTATTCTTGTGCAGCTATTATTCTAATTTACGATCCAACTAGTGTTGTGTTTATTGGTGCTCTAATACCGCCACAATACTACTCATATTTTCCCATAGGAATAATCGTAATAATATTTCATCTATATATGTTGTGGGTAACTTGTTTCGATTTGATCTACACTTTAGCAATTATAATAGTTTTTGCAATGTATGTAACAGTTTTATTAACAAAAGAAATGAGCTTGTCAAGAAAAACGTACAAAACGTTAGATAAACTTAGGAAACTTGAGAATATTTGTGTTGAATACAGAACATTTCAGGTTTTAGTTGCAAATATGTTGTGTTTTCTAGGGCCATATATAGTATTAAGTCATGGCTTGGCTGTAGTATTTCCGATACTTTCTAATTTTTTATTGATACGTTATTGGGATGTTCTAAAGCCAGCAAATAAGGCTTTTTCTATAATGATGGCAATATGTATGTTTTCCTTCTGGACTTTTGTTCTGCAACTTGGTAAATATTTGTTTGTGAGAGGGAATAAAATTCAAGGTTCTTGGAGGAAAAAACAATGGGACAATCAATTGGATAAAAATGTGATGAAGAAGTTTCAAAGGTCGAGTAGATTGGTATTGATTCGAAGTGGAAATAGCCTTGTACTTGGAAGAATTACACAGTTTGGTTTTGTTAAGGCTATATTGAGGGGTACATTTAGATCTTTGTTGACGAGCAAGTAGATATATATTAGAAACTAATAAACGTATACAACAAAAAATGTAAATAAAAAGCGATACGAAATTAATATTAAAATTTCTTAAAATGAGTAAATTTTTTGGTTACTTATTATTCCTACTTTAATTTTCGTTACCGATGCCTTGTCACAGCACTTTCTTAGTAAATATTCACCATTTGTTGCAATGAAATTTAATTTAATGACTTGGTTTCATCTAAAACAGTATACTAATATACATTTCTTTTAAGAGCATTTCTAGACTAGCGAAATCATGAAAGTAGAAGTTTAAAATTAAAAGGTTAATAAATTAAATTACCAAAAGAATCAATTGGTGGTTCATAAATATGTGAATGTCTTCATAATTGCTGTCTATCTGGCAGTGTTATATGGACAGTAGTTATTTTGGTAGTTCGTAATTCTGTTATGCTGACTTATGAGTATTGTCCTGACAAATCCCACAAAACATGCCGAATGAAATTAAAATGCTAAAAGTAACTAGAGAAAACTGTAAAAATGTAAAGTGACCTAATATTATGAATTAAAAAAAGAAAACCAATCATTTTATGAACATAACGTTATAATAATCCTTTGCTTTCTTAAAATATGCCCGTACAACACGGAAATATACCCCGATGTAACTCGGTAAAAAGGTTAATTATAGAATACACGACCGAAATTTTGAATTTACCCTTTCGTTTTTTGATTGCACATGCCAAGAGCGTGAATAAATTACTTCATTGGCTTTAAATAGCAATATATTTTGCATGTTTTAAAGTTGTATCAACAATAGTTGTCTTATAATAAACTCATTTTTAAATGTTAGCATTAAAATAATTCGAACCAGCATATGAACCTCAAAAAGTATTGGCTTGATTTAGATACAGGCCACTTTTTTTAAATCCCTTACCGCAGCTTTCATTTTTGACAAAAAATGTTCATTTTTTTGTCACTTGAACCCGTTTTAGTATAAAACGAAGTTGCACTTGGTTTGAATCAGAATCTGAATCAAAATGGTTTGGTTGATTGCAGCTGGGGCATTAGTTTTTTAATTTCAAAGACTAGGCCACATGCATCATTTTGATCAAGGAAGACGTAGATAAATTTTCTTCGTTCATCGCGGGCAAGCAGTGAACTCATTTTTTGCATTATTCGTAATTAATAAATATACTAAAGTATTTTACTTAAATCTTCCTACCAAGGCTACTTTTAGAAAACATTTATATGCCTTTTGAAAGGTTATATTATTTATCCAAAAATAATAGCTTATGAACGTTTCCAACTCTGGAAGCATGACTCAACCTCGATTTTATCATATAATAGGGTATCGATTATCTTGAAGTTCAATTATATTGTAATAAGATATTTGTTCAAATGTAACATAAGTATAATATTTTTGCTCATACGCAAACGGATTACGAAAGGTATATCATAAATAGAATTATATTTCTATTTCAATTTTATCTTACACACCACGCATATTAATATTTAAAAAAAATTACATATCAAAAATAGTCTTACGAAGCTTCGAAATCCTATTTTAGAACTTACATCTTAGGCAAATGCTAACGAACAAGTTCATTTCTAGCTTTGAACTCATTCCTTTACTATTTTGCCCAGAAAACTTTACACATAACACTAAAAGATATTTAAAAAACTTTTTAGATTTTTCTTAATTCTGAAAGATTTTTTGGTTGAATATTTACCAATACGAGCACACGTGATTTTATGGCAAGTCATTTAATTAACTAAAATGTTGAGCAAAAGAATCTACTTGTTTTTTGACATAATGTCAAAGCTTTGTCAACGCTTTGACGCTGTTACTCTTATATTCGATCTTCCAACTGAACAGTTTTATGTATCAAGTGACCCCAAACTCGTACAAAAAGTGAAAATGCACTATTACATGGTTATGCACTGGATGCTGTCTTGTATAATATTACTTTTCAAATATCACAATCAACACTACAGACATAAGCTGTTTCTAACTATTCTGTATTGGCTGGCTGGAGTACTTACATTTGTCATTTACTCGATAACATGCTGGTATCCAAATGACATGTGCCGTGGAGCAAATGGGCTTATTACGTTTTTGAAATATTTTCGCAGTAAGTCACATTTATCTTGCATAGTTGTTAAACAAATTATCCTACTTGGTAATAACCGTGTTTTCATTCATTTAGAAACCTACATGCCTTCATTTGATCCTGAAGCAAGCAAATTAAACAAACTAACGGAAATCATTCTTAGTGGATTGTTTGTAACTACTTTATTTACAGTTTTTTGTGTAATTCTTGTCTTAATTTATGATCCAACTAGTCTCATATTCTTCGGCGCCTTAGTTCCAACAAAGTATTATTCATACTTTCCAATCGGAGTTATCATAATAATTTATCAAACGTTTCATTTGCTTCTTGTCGGTTTCTATCTGGTTTATATAATTGCCATATTAATGGTTTTTGTGTTGTACTTAACAGTGCTTTTGACAAAAGAAATGAACCTTTCAATGAAACAGTACAAAAGTTTATGTACATTAAGGTATTCAGAAAACTTGTGTATGACTTATAGAGCATTTCAGATTATTTTTTCAAATGCTTTGTGTTTTATGGGACCATTTTTACTATTTACTCATGGTTTTTCAGTTGTGTTTCCAATATTTTGTAACTTTTTAATGATTCGATACTGGAGTGATCTTGACACCATTAGTAAGGTATTTGCTGGTATGGCGACTATAATAGTTTTTGGTGTTTGGACTTTTGTACTACAGCTTGGTAAATATTTGTTTGTTCGAGGCAACAAAATTCAGAGTTCTTGGAAGCGGAAAGGATGGACTACTGAATTGGAGAGGAAAGTAATGAAAAGATTTCAAAAGTCGTGCAGACTTGTGTTAATAAGAAGTGGAAATCAGCTTGTTCTTGGAAGAATTACACAATTTAACTTTGTTAAGGCTATAATGCGAGGAACATTTAGGTCTTTATTAACGAGTAAGTAGATTATTTGCCATTTTCATAGAATATATGATGCCTATTTTTTATGATTTTATAGTAAAAAGCTCTATTGTATTTTTGGTACGCCAGTTAACGTTGTTTAAATGGAGTTATGTATCTCATATTAATAAGTTGTGTGTTGGATTGTGGAATTTTCATACGTAACCTTTTTTTATTGTTAAACCGTTAAATAAGCACAGTTAAGTGCTACCTTAAACTAAAGTTGCACAATAGATTGATATGTGGAGAGGAATTTTTAAGTTTACTATTAAAACTCAACATGTAAAAGTTTGAATATACTTACATATATCAAATCAAATAGTGAATAAACGATCCAGCTAGTGCCATGAAGATTAGCGCTCTAATACCACCAAAATTCTAGTTGTGTTTTCTTATCAGAGTTTTAAAAAATATTTCATATATCTTTTTTGTTGGTAACTTGTTTTAATTAAATACACTTTGGCAATGTTTAAAAGTTTTACAATGTATCCAACTGTAATACATATTAACAAAAGATATTAGCTTGTCTAGACATACTTATACTAATTTAGATATATTAAGAGAGCCTGCAAATGTGTGCACTAATTATTGAGCATTTTAAGTTTTGTTTGCAATTTGGTATTATGTCTAATCCGTGGTAAGTTAACTTGAAAAACAATTCGATTACAACTACTTATAATACAATTGGTTTTGCAAACTATTTTTATTTTTTATTATCGAACTTAAATACTTGAATGCCTGTATTTGATCCTGAAACCAGTAAATTAAACAAAATTACAGAAGCTATTCCTTATTTGACATTTTGAAACTACTTTAATTTCTTTCAAATGTGTAATTATTGTCCTAATATATGATCCTACTAGTCACGTATTTTATGAAGCTTTGGTTTCATGAAACTATTTACTACTCATATTTTCCAATTGGAGTTCTTATCTTAATTTTTCAAATATTTATTTCTTGTTTGTTTTAATCTAGTTTACATATTAGTCATCTTATTAGTCTTTGTGTTGTTAGTAACCCTTCTTTTGACAATAGAAATGAGCCTTTTAATGACAAAGTATAAACCTCTGAGTATATTAAGGCAATCGGACAACTTGTGTATGAATTATAGAACATTTCAAGTTTTGTTTGCAAATTTCATGTGTTTTCTTGGAGCAGTGTTGTTTTTTTCGTATGGTTTTACGGTTGGCTTTTCAATATTTTGGAATTTTTTAATGATTCGATATTAGGTGAATCTGGAATGCATTAATAGAATTCTTACTGGTACGGCAGGGGTAATTGTTTTTGGCTCTTGGAATTTTGTACTGCAGCTTGGGAAATAGTTTTTCTGAGAGGAAAAAAAGATTCAAATTTCTTGGAAGCGAAAACGATGGAATAATGAATAAGAGAGAAAAGTTATGAAACGATTTCACCTGTCGTGTAGACTTATATTAGTAAGATGTGTAAATCAATTAGTTCTTGGAAGAATTACACGATTCAATTTCATTAAGGCAATAATGTGAGGAAAATTTTGGTCTTCGCTAACTAGTAAATAGTCTCTAAGACATACTTAATATATTTTTCGTGGTTTAATTCGATTCTTGTGGGATGCCTCGGTACATGGTTTCTGTATACAGTAACGAAATTGAGAAACATTGAGTTCGAGTTTATAAAAAGATTCTGTTTTATGAATACTTCGAAAAAACCTAAACTAATTTTGCGAATTGCACAGTTTATTATTTAATTTGGAGTAACACACAGAAAAAGAAGTTTTTAATGGATTTCATTTGTTACCTTATTTTTTTAAATACAGTCCTTTATCCAAAATAGGAAAGGTTAATACAAAATAAAAAATATCAGTTAAATCTTTCTCGGTGTACAAAAGTAATTTTTTAAAGATTGAACTAAAATTAAGTTGAACCATTCCCTGTATTTCAATTTTGCAAAGAAAAAGAGAAAAAACTACTCTTTGAAATGCTACTAATGATATTAGTATGTTACATTATTGTGAAAAATAATGTTTTTTCAATCATTCCTTTACTTTGTGATTAGTTTTACAAGTGAAATATTTTGACACAGTCATAATATTTAGTTTAT
Organism: Entomobrya multifasciata; assembly: GCA_034693345.1. Classification (NCBI taxonomy): domain Eukaryota; kingdom Metazoa; phylum Arthropoda; class Collembola; order Entomobryomorpha; family Entomobryidae; genus Entomobrya; species Entomobrya multifasciata. The sequence continues at coordinate 14,482 of JAQFXM010003381.1, read as the reverse complement.
CATAAAACGCTGTACTGAACATTAAAACTTATTTTTTAATCGCTTCAACAGCTTTGGAATTTTCTGCATATTATCAGGATTTAGCAGTTCTGCTATCGGAAGTTCAAAATTAACAGCTAAAGCTGCGCTACCAGATGTGTCAACCGATGGACCACTTTTCGAGCCAGAGGAAGACCTAAATGCTGTTGCACCTGCAGCAGCTGTGGCCAGTCCAAACTTGATGGAGGGTTTTGACGAATCCTCCGAAGGTCCTACACACCAATTAGTAAAAATACGGATAATGAGCCAAATAATGATATAATTGCTTTAGTAATAAATTAGTAAACGGTAATATAAAACACTATATGTTTTTTACTTACTAAAACCATTATAACGGTTGTTGGCGTTGGCAGATGCAACAGCAACAACGACAATGAGGATAATAAATGTCTTCATAATGTCGAATTTTGTTTCCAAGCGAAAATTCCAAGTGATAAAAACGGAGATAGAGGTGTGTGCTCAGCAAGTAGAAACAGTTGAATGATAGTTTGTTCTAGTGAACAACTATTGTGGTGTTTAGTGGTTTTTAAGAGACATCAGAGTTATGGTATTTAAGGTTTAAGTATGTGTATGTTCAGCATTATGCCCAATGACTTTGAAAAAGGGATCCATATTGATATTTTGATATTGGTTGAATGTAAATGCTGAAATGTTAGTACTCTCATGTCACAATGTTGCCTAGATTGTAACCTGAAATCTAGCTAATAGCCAATTTATATCATTTGGGTTGTTCAACATTCTGTTGTGCTGACTTTTGAGCCTTACCTTGATGAATTCTACAACAATTATAAACCTAAACGAAATGGAATAAGAAACTGGGGATAAAAAAATTAAGCCGAAGAGGGTAACGATACGTGCAAAGTATAGAGCAGCGTATATGATTTATGCACGGAAAAATTATGAACAAAACGAAATGTTGTGCGGACTAGATTTGATAATCCTTTGCTTCCAAGAACTATGCATGCACTGAATATGCACTATACTGAAAAATAACTTGTAAGGAAAACGCTAGTCGTGAGCTATGTGAACCAAAATGTGATTTTAGGACATATCATTTTGTGTACACTCTAGAGTATGGAAGACTTTACTACATCAATCCTTAATGATAAATGCATAATGGGTTTAAGCATGTTAACAATTCGAAGAATTTATACCAGGTAAAGCCTGCATCATAACTGGATGGTGAAGTAAGTGAAACTGGGTGAACTGGCCTAATTAATAGGTAAATTCTAAGCCGGCTATGAAAGATATTCAAATTGATGCATGAACAATAATCAAATGTCTGCAATAAGTAGTAAGCAATTCTTTTGAATCATTGACAGCGTCTTACATAAAGATTTACCTTTAATTTGTAATATTGCTTAAACTACAGGCCAAATACCTTAAGAAAAGGCGTGAAATTTAATTCTGGATATATCATTCGAAAAAGATGTCAATATAATTGTATAAATTGGTTTAAATACATAACATAACATTAAATTTATTTTGGTCAAAAAATTCGTGCTGAAACTTCAAAAAACTGCGTGGTAAAAAAAATCTTAGATTTTTTTGTGGAAAATTTTGCATTCTACGATATTTTTTAATTGTGACTGTAGTTTTGTGTCATACACAAATGTAATTTATTTAGGATTTGATTCAGCCTATCACACGCACTGGTAATTGAAATGCCTTCAAGTTGGTATAAATATCGGTTTTAGTGATATGCCAAATGAACTCGTGTAGATATACACACAAAATTATAATTTATTACAAACACCTCAAAGCTTCATGTTAAATATTAATTTTTTAAGTATAATTGGCAAATTTGTTAGCTTTGAAGGATCATTTCCGGTAATTTCCCACGATTTTAAGCAAAAAGTAAAATATTCTATTTATGGAAGGGAAAAAGTTGTTTTTGGTTTTGGAAACTTGCACCACAGCTGAAAAAATGAAATTTCTTAGGGGAAAAAAATTCTCACTGAGAACGAAACCTTAAAGCAATGGGTTGAACCGGAAATTAATAAAACTATTCAGGAAATCTTGTTGATTATTATTAATTCGATATTTTGGACAAATCATTGTTTTTTGAGCAAATAATAATCTTTATATTTTATATAAACGGTATTATACCATCAGACAATTATTCAATTTGCTGATAATAAATCGTATTATTAAGGGTAATTTTAAACCCAATTCAACTATCTTTTGAAAAAATAAATTATTTTTCCGAAGGTAGAAATTTATAACATATTTTTCATTAGTCAGCCTCTTGCTTAACACATAAATATTTATTGATTATTTTAAAGTCCAATTTTATCCTGGTTATATAATCGTTCAAATCCAAAATAGGCCGAATATTTTTGTTCATACGTAGGCTGATTACAAAAGATATACTAAAATAGTCTTTTATTTATATTAAAATTTTATTTTACATACATCGCGTATTAAAATTGAAACTTTACATGTCAAATAATGTCTTACGAAAGCTTTGCAATCTTTTTTTAGAATAGTGGCATATAAAGCAAATGCTGACAAAACATTCATTTGAAGCTTTGCCTGCATTACATTTTTAATTCTGCTAATCAAACGTTGTACAAAAATCCAAAAATAGTTATTAAGTAGCCGATATAAATAATTGTTGGGCTTTAATATGTTTGTCTTATAAAAAGCTGTTTATTTGCCAATGTTGCATAAATAAGTCACCTATAAATAAAATCCAAGAAAATAGTTATGATCCATGCTGCTCATAATTCTAATCTGGTGACTTTTGAGTATTTCCTCGACTAAGTCCATAAAACATACAGAAGGAAATGAAATGTTAAAGCTTACTTGAGAAAACTGTAAAACAATACTACGACATAATATATTGATTTATGTATAGAAAATTTTTGGTTTTATGGATATGTCTCTATAATATTTGCTTGTTTTTGCAACACGTGCCAGTACTACAAGGAAATACATTAAGTTATAACTCGAAAAAATGTTAATTTTGGAATACACGACCAAAATTGGAAATTTACCTTGTCGTTTTTGATTGCACATGGCAGGAGCATGAATAAATTATATCATTGGCTTGGTCCAGATATGTATCATTATTTATTTTTATAGTTAGTTTGAATCCACAAAGTACTTCAAGCATAAACAACCTGGAACTAAAATTGTATTATGTTATTTATAATTTTTCTTGTTTTGAAGTTGTATTGACACAAGTTGTCTTATATCAACTCATTTTTAAATTGTAGTATTAAAGAAATAAGAACTAGCAAATGAAGTATCAGAAGGCATTGGCTTGATGGATGTACAGGCTATTTTCTTGTCGGAAATCTCGTACCAAAACTTTAATTTTTGACAAATAAACCGATAGTTTTTTTGTCACTTGAACCCAATTTAGTACAAAACGATATTTCTCAATATCATCACAATGATTTGGTCAATTGCAGCTCAAACAATAATTTTATTTTTGAAAACTTATATGCATATGCATTACTTTAATTCGATCATTCCTTACGAGCAAGAAGTGAACTTACTTTTTCCGATACACTTATTTATTGAATCTAAAAACCTATTACTACTTAATCTTTCTGTCCCGTTTACTTTAATATAAACAATTTAATTGCTTCCGAAAGGTTATATTATTCATCCGAAGGTAATAACTTAAAACCTTTCCAATTTTGGAAGCATGCCTCAGCCTCGATTATATCATATAATAGGGTATTGATTATCTTGGAGTTCAATTATATCGTAATACGATATTGATTCAAATAATATATGTAAGTTAAGTTTTTTTACATACGTAAGCTGATTGCGAAAGGTATACCAAAATAGTTTTTTTATATCTGTTTAATTTTTATCCTACATACATCGAATATTAATGTTTAAAAATTTAAATGTCAAAAATTGTCTAACGAAAACTTAAAAATCTTTTTTAGAATAGAAGCATACAAGCCATATGCTAACAACAAATTAGTTTGTAGCTTAGCTTGTATTCCTTTTTTACTTTTGCCAAGAAAACTTGCACAAAGTAAAAAAAAAACATATAAATACAATTTTTTTTGGAATACTGGAAGTTGTTTTGATGCAAAAGTGATCATATGACAAGCCATTTAAACGACTTCAAATTAGTAAAAAATGTTGAGCAAGAAAATCTTCTTGTTTTTTGACATTATGTCAAAGCTTTGTCAACGCTTTGACGCTGTAACTCTAATATTTGATCTTGAAAAAGAACAGTTTTATATTTCAAATAACCCCAAACTTATACAAAAAGTGAGAATTCACCATTACCTGGTAATGCACTGGATGCTGTCCTGTTTGATACTGCTTTTCAAATATCACGATCAAGAACACCGGCCAAAACTTTTCCTGACTATTCTCTATTGGCTGGCTGGAATACTTACAATTGTCATTTACTCGATAACACGCTGGTTTCCAAATGACATGTGTCGTGTAGCAAACGGACTAATAACGTTTTTGAAACATTTTCGCAGTAAGTTATCTTTAATATTTGATAAATTTTAAACTAACATTTTTTACTATAAATGTGTAATTTTTTATACAGAAACCTATATGCCTACATTTGATCCTGAAACCAGCAAATTAAACAAAATTACGGAAATCATTCTTGGTGCATTTTTCTTAACTACTTTATCCGCAGTTCTTTGCGTAATTCTTGTTCTAATTTATGATCCAACTAGTCTCTTATTTTTTGGTGCTTTGGTTCCAGCAAAGTATTATTCATACTTTCCGATTGGAGTTATCATAATAATTTATCAAACACATTATTTACTTCTTGTTGGTTTCAATCTAATTTATATACTTGCCATATTAATGGTTTTTGTTCTGTACGTAACAGTGCTTTTGACAAAAGAAATGAGTGTTTCAATGAAAAAGTACAAGACGTTGGATACATTAAGGCAGTTGAACAACTTGTGTATAGCTTATAGAACTTTTCAAGTTTTATTTGCAAACGTTTTGTGTTTTCTGGGACCATTTTTGCTATTTTCGCATGGTTTTTCAGTTGTGTTTCCAACATTTTGTAACTTTTTATTGATAAAATACTGGAGTGATCTAGACACTATAAGTAGAATATTTGCTGGTATGGCACCAGTAATTGTTTTTGGTTTCTGGACTTTTGTACTACAGCTTGGTAAATATTTGTTTGTGAGAGGTAACAAAATTCAAGGTTCTTGGAAGCGAAAAATATGGAATAGTGCACTGGAGAGAAAGGTTATGAAAAGATTTCAAAAGTCGTGCAAACTTATATTAGTCAGATCAGGAAATCAGTTAGTTCTAGGAAGAATCACACAATTTAATTTTGTTAAAGCTATAATGCGAGGCACATTTAGGTCTTTGTTAACTAGTAAGTAGTCTAATTGCTACATATATATATAATATTAATTTATTGTGTATGCTTTTTCGTCAAAAGCTCTATTGTATTTACTGTAAATATGTTAACATGTTTTCAATGGAATTTAAAGTCAAATAATAAGTAATCTTTTGATTGTAGTCTTTGGCGTTAGTGCTTTTAAAATTGCTAAACCGTTAAACTAACACAGTTAAGTACTATCTAAAAGTATTGTTCTTTAGTAGATTGGTATGTGTGTGGAACGTTGCAAGTTTACTACTAAAACTCACTATTTAACAGTAAAACTTCGTAAAAAGTCACAATTAATTTTTATGTTACACGTTAAGATTATGAAATATCTAAGCGTGGTCCATGATATTAATTGGCTTTTTAGTTATTATGCATTGGTGTACGGTTTCGGTAGATATATTTCATAATATTTTACTTCTGACATCATTGGATTTATTCAAATCGTAACGTAGCGTCCTAACACTATCCGCATATATGCCAATTTAACAAATACTGCAAAGCAAACTGAAGTAATATCGATCGTTAAACTTGCACGATGAGAACATTGGAAAATTGTTGCATAAATTATTTAATGAATTCGATTGAGAAGTTTTAGTGCATATGTGGTCAAGTCAAATAGTATATTTACGATCCAGCTTACGTAGTGTGGATTGGCCTTTTAGTACCATATAAATTCTAGTCGTTATTATCTTTCGGAATTATCGTAATAATATTTCATGTATATTTTTGTGAGTAACTTGTTTCGATTTCTTATACATTTCGGCAATGGTTAAAGTTATTATAATGTATCTGGCTGTAAAATTGGGGAAGTAAATGAGCTTGTCTAGAAACGCTTTAAAATTTTAGACAGTAAAAGTGCCTAAAATTTGTTTGTTAATTATGAAGCATTTCAAAATTTATTTGAAATCGGCGATTCTGTCTGATTCATTGGTGTACACTATGAGTATTGATAAAGGTTAAACATGAAGTTGCTCAAGTATTAAATTGCTAGGCATTTAAAGTCTTTATCCAAATTTTGTATAAAAAGTATTTTATGCTCGACTTTTAAGTAAATTTCTTATAATTTACGTGGTTAACAATTCGGTTAAGCTGATATTTGAGTTTTAGCTGGACATTTCGAAGAAAATATGTGAATACCCAGTGGTGAACTTTAGACATAAAAATGAATTACGACATAACAAAGCGATTTGTTTAAAAAATAATTATGGTCATATGAACTGGATTTCATAATTTTTGGCTTCTAAAAAATGAAAATACCAAAATATTACGGAATAAACGGAAATAGTTTACGGAAATAGATGTAAATACAAATGGGAATAAATACACTAATCATAAGCTACCAGACCAAAATTGTGGATTTAATATGAAGTATTTAAGTTCTACGAACCCATAGTAGAAAATGTTTATGAAACATCAGTTTGATCCAGACATTTATTATTACTTATTATTACCTTTACTGTTGTTCATATTGAAATAATTTTGGGCAAAAACTGGTCGCTGACGTACAACCAGAAACTATTACCATAACTTGTTATGAATAGTTTGTCAAATTTTGAAATTGTTTTTATGCGAATTTTTCCTACATAAACTCATGTAAATACATCAGTATTAAAATTGTATTAACTCAGCAGTTTTTTTGATGCGTAAGCTTAGATAAGTGCAAAAATTGGCGTGTAACTAAAGTAGCCCAATAAGTTCAGAAATTCAATAATTTGAACCTTATCATGAATTTTCTTATGAAACACCTGGAACATTTAGTTGTTTGCTGAGAAGCAAGAAGTGAACTGGCCTTTTTGCATTATCTGTAGTTTAAAAACTTACGGAATGTTTTAGTGGGACAGCGTAAGTTCAGGTCAAGTTTTGTTAGAAGCATTAAGTTGGTTTTGAAAAAAATAATGTTAATTTTGTTTTAAAGTCAAATTCTATCAAACAGAGATAACAATTTGAATTCATATAGACTAGAGATTTCTGACCTTTCGTACGCTAATTACAGCAGTTTTTATATTGCAGTGGTTTTTGAAATTTAAATTTGTATTTTATCTAAAATTTATCAAATATTGATTTTTAAGAGTTCAGCATTCAAATAATATCTTACAAAAAAATTCAATTTTTTGCCCGGTGACATTTAAGTCAAATGCTGATGAACAAGCAAACTTGTAAGTTCAAGAGTTCGGTTTACAATTCCAAAGTAAAATTTGCAAAGAAACCCAAAACAGATAGAAACAAATTTTTTGAGTTCCAAGAATTTATTGCTTTAGAACTATTTTTTGTTGGTTTGGGAAACAAACCAACTGACATGATTTTAAGTCAAGTAATTAAGTCACCAACAAATGAAGTAAAATGTTAAGCCATAATATCTACTTGTTTTTTGACGTCATGTCAAAGCTGTGTCAACGATTCCACGCTATCACTTTAATATTCGATCTTACAAATGAACAGTTTATTGTATCAACGAACCCCAAACTTGTACAAAAAATGGCAATACACTATAACATGGTATTGCACTGGATGCTTTCTTGTTTGATACTACTGTTCAAATATCACAATCAACACTACACACCTAAGCTATTTCTAACTATTCTCTACTGGCTTGCTGGAATACTTGGGATTGTCGTTTATTCAATACCACGCTGGTTTCCAAATGACATTTGCCGTGGTGCAAACGGACTTATAATATTTTTGAAATATTTTCGCAGTAAGTTAACTTAACTAACAAATATATTTTAAATACGCATTTTTCGATTCAATTTAAAGTCTAATTTTATTTCTTTATTTAGGAACTTACATGCCTGCATTCGATCCCGAAACCAGCAAACTAAACAAAATTACAGAAATAGTTCTCAGTGGATTTTTCGCAACTACTTTAACTGCATTTATTTGTGTAAATATTGTCTTAATTTATGACCCAACTAGTCTCATATTTTACGGTGCTCTGGTTCCAACAAAGTATTATTCATACTTTCCGATTGGTGTTATTATCATAATTTATCAAACTTATTATTTATTTCTTGTTTGTTTCAACCTTATTTATATACTAGCCATTTTATTAATTTTTGTTTTGTACGTTACACTTCTTTTGACAAAAGAAATGAACCTTTCAATGACAAAGTACAAGACGTTTAATACATTAAGGCAATCTGAAAATTTGTGCATGGCTTACAGAGCTTTTCAAGTCTTATTTGCAAATTTTATGTGTTTTCTTGGATCACTAACGTTATTTTCACATGGTTTTGCTGTCGTGTTTCCAATATTTTGTAATTTTCTAATGATTCGATACTGGAGTGATTTAGACACCATTAGTAAAATGTTTGCTTGCATTGCGCCGGTAATAACTTTTGCGTTTTGGACCTTTGTACTGCAACTTGGAAAATATTTGTTTGTGAGAGGAAACAAAATTCAAAGCTCCTGGAAACGAAAACGATGGAGTACACAATTAGAAAGAAAAGTTATGAAACGGTTTCAAATGTCGTGCAGACTCATATTAGTAAGATGTGGAAATCAGTTAGTTCTTGGAAGAATTACACAATTTAATTTTGTAAAGGCAATAATGCGAGGAACATTTAGGTCCTTGCTAACTAGTAAATAGCATTTTAAATTTATTGATTTTTATTGATTTATTGACCAAGATAATCGATGCATTAAAGGAATACATAAATCCATCAATTTAGACCTACGCTTTATAGTTAAAACGTTATGGATTTTTATAGTACGAAACTCAACATATTGTCATACTAAACGACTTGCAAATTATCAACGTAGGTTTACCCAGCCCATCTAATAGCTGTTCTAATAGCCCATCAAATACAAGTTGGCAAAAATCCAGGTTGTTATTGTACTGACGAAATAAAAGAAGATGAATATTCGAATATTAGTAAACGCTTGCAATTCGAATTCAAACTTATTTTAGCTTATCACAGACTTCCTATTCCGATGTAAGTTATACTTTAGTTACAAACTTACGGGTTGGAGGAGAGGAGGCCAGCTTTATTTTTGAGTGTTGGTTAGTAATCGCTGTCCATCCATTAGTTCTGGATAGAACTCTGGTAGTAGTTGACCCTGGAATTAGCACTGGCGCTGGAGGTGGATGTAGAGGACGAGGTGGAGTCCGAGAAGGATGGGGAGGCGGCTGCAGAGCTGGCTTCGGAGGAAGAGGTGCTCGACGAGCCCCATCCTACTTGGCGACGAACAATACGCATCAGAACAGCGTTAATCGCGACAGTGATGACCAGAATGTATCATTCGAAGTGTTGAAGTATTTTACGTAAAGATATTTTCAATACTTTATCTTAGACTAGAGAAGATATCTTGTTATGCACATGCAACACAAGGCAACATAGCTTGTTGTATTAGTATGATAAATTAATCTGTAGCTTTATAATAATGAGTGGTTTAAAAATGTGTAATATCTGTTGCAGTAAATCGTTTCAAATGTGTCAAGTGGTTATTTCTGGTATAATCTAGTTTTCAAGTCTACTCTGTCGCAAAGAGAGTGGGCACACTAATTTTGTTTGTACTATATTGTTTTAGTATACTTTAAATGTATGCATATAAGGGTAATGATGACGGGAAACTTTTCTGTTAAATTTCTATTTCTATTGAGTATTAAACATATATTGCTTAATCTACTTATTTAAACGTTAATAAATGTTGTTGTACTACATTAAATAATTACAGTCTTTTTAATGTATATTGAAACAAACATTGTAATTCATTAAATATTATGCATAAGCTCATGTGGATAGAATGCTTTGAGATAATATACTATATATGTAAAAGTGATGCTGCATTAAGTTAATCAGTGTTGGTCAACGAGGTATATTAACTTACAATTTTTTATTTATTCCAAATACGCGATTTACTTATATGTGGTGGTTATCATTTCAAATAGTCTGATAATTTCACATATTCTTTAACGTTTAAAATTCGAGCACAATTATACTAAAAATCTTATTTTAAGGCTTAGCCATTCCCAAGCTAGAAGCAATGGGAATAACTTGAATGGTAGAATCTCCAGCAGCAGCGGAAGCACCTTCACCGTTAGCTGCCCCCCATCCAGTTTGTTCGTTGCTAATGCTTAAACCAGAAGCGTCAAGAGACTGTCCCTCTGCAGCTTCGGCAAGCTGAGAAACGCCAATAATGTTCAAGCTGCTAGCAGACTGGGCATCTTGAGAAGTCACTTGAAGGATAGATCCTGCCTGGTCAACCTCAGAGATTCCAGAGGAAGAAATGACAAGTTCAGCACTTGGTCCCCATCCACCAGCTCCAACGACTTGTACGTTGTCAGCGTGGTTTTCACCAGCCCATCCCGACCCAACAGCGGCTAAAGCAGCGTCCAAATTGATGTTAGTCAAAGTGGCTGATGGTGCTATTCAAATAAAAAAGAAATATTCGAATATTAGTTACTGCAATCGATATCAGTTCGATGAACATTTTAGCTTATTACAGCAATTTGATATAAATTCGAGATAAAGTTTAGTTTAAAATCTTACGTGGTGGTGGAGAGGCAGACCATCCGGGAGTAGTTGGTGGAGGGGGAGCTGGCCATCCGGGAGTGGTGGTTGGTGGAGGTGCTGGCCATCCAGTGGTTGTGGGTGGGAGGGTGGTGGTCCAGCCTGGAGTTGGTGCTGGAGGAGGCACACCCCATCCTCCTGACTGACGGACCATGCGCTGGGAACCAGCGTTGACGGTGACAATGGTGACAAGGAGGACTGCGAAAGCCTTCATGATGAAATTGTTTGTTGGAGTAAAGTACTGAGAGAGGTTGTTTATTAGACAAGCTTATCTGAGTGACTGAGATAATGATTGGAAGGAGACGGGGTTTTTATACTGGAATTTTTTTGTTAATGAGTTCAAAAAGATTTTGTTATGGTTACACGGTGACTTTGTACAGATGCTTTTTTACCTGAAAATTTGGAGTAGGAAAGGTATACGTATGGTAAAAGCTAACATGAATGAATCAATGTGGGTACTTATAAGTACTTATAATTTATAAGTAATATTGAATGCCTGAGCTGTATACGAAAAGCTTAAGTCCGAAGGCTCTACAGTAATTTAGTCAATAAACACGTAGTAATGGTAAGTATTATTTTATTCATGGGTATGCATTGGTTTCTAGTGTATCCGGGGAAAAAATAGTGGATACTGTCCGGAAAAACAATGACTTTTCTTGTACCTAGAAATAATTGGATATTCGATTACCGGCAATAACTGGTATAAACAAGTAAAATTGTTAAGTTAAGTTTTAAGTACTTGTGAAAAGTATAAAGGCAAAATTAAGTCAAAACTTAATATAATTCTGAATATGATAATATAGCTGTAAAAGAGTACGTCAGTTTTAAATGACTAGACTTATATATCGTCTACGTCTTAAGGTAATTTATCAAATGTCCATATTTATGATATTTAATAAGAGAGGTGCTAATAATCAATGCGAAAAATTTATTAAAACATATTCGAATAGCAGAATTTGTTTATGAATTATCGTCGAGATAGTCTTGTAAATCTCAGCATCCAATTTTGGACAATGCCAATCATTTTACATGTCACGTCAATTAGTTCACAGCCAAAAAATTGTCCTTCCAAATTACATTCTATCTCGTCACAACCATTCATGTCTTGACGGAATTCCTTTAATTCTAAAGGATGTTAAAAGGATGCAAACTGGATTAAAAATTAGGAAACCTTTTGGTCCAGCAGAAAAATTATTTTAAAGTAAACCATATATTTTCACATATTCCTTGAATCAATTTATCTTTTATATTTATTATAGCTGTCGCAATTAAAATGACAAAGATAAACTTTACTAGAAATTTTCTTCATGATGAACATCATGTTATTAAAATCCCGATAAAACATTCACTGGAACAACGGACACTGGAAACCTAAAATGCTTTCTATGATGAACCATCCATGCATTGCTGCCAAACTTGAGCAATAGTATTTCGCAGAATAACCATTTTTATATTCAAAACACTCAAATAATAATGAACAATTCATCTTGATTGTTAGGTCTAACAATTTATTGAACTAGTTTTTAACTAATTTTTATTTTAGTCATTTAAGGATCACGCTGAAAATTTTTTAAAGTCATTCTCATTATTGAGTACATTTTCATTTAAGCATCTATATATTTTTAGTACAGCTAAAGGTATCATCTTTCATAGCTTATTTTGCTCTTTTTTGAAGTCATTTTTGTTTGAATATTTACCTGCGCTGATTTGAGTTTCCAAGTTATGTAGCAAAAATGTGTTTTATTGATATTTTCTAATCAATTTTACTTTATGGACTTTATATTCGTGATTTTCCGTATTGATGAGCCCTTGTGAAAAATCTCTAAACATTTCATTATTTTTTTATTTCTATGAGTCTCAGAAGAACTTTTTGTTCTGGATTAAATCACACGAAATGATATTATGCAATAAACGAAAATTCTTTACAAATTGTAGAAGATACTTGAAAAAATTCTTTTTTATGTTATGATTTTATGTGTTTTTTAAATATGCAAATTTACAAATTATTTATTGAAGTAGTGTATTTAAACGCGTTATTTTTTCACCAATTGAATATGTTTAAATAAATGGATGTAAGAGTCTTGATCAAAATTTGTTTTAAAACATGCTTAAATTTTTATTTTATTTTCAAAGAAATCTTAAATATCCACGAAATCAATCAAATTATAATTTTGCTTCAAAATCCAATATTAAGATTAAAATATTCAGAATTACATAATGTCACTTTAGTACTTCTTCTCTGAAACAACATTCAAAGATTCAGCCTCAGCAGCCAACGAACCTTCTCCGGAAGCCTCAGACTGAGCAGCGTTGATAACGGAAGCTCCAAGAGCACCACCCAAATTACCTTCCAAGTTATCCTGAGCAAGGGCAACATTTTCAACGCCAACATCGTTGAGAGTGGATGTAGCTCCGGAAGGCTTGTCAGCAGTAGCGACCTGAGTGATTACCTCATCCTGGCTGACTGAAGCAAGGACTCCGGAAAGGGATTGAAGGTAGGCAGGTCCATCAGTGTTGCCAGCTGCAGTTTCGATAAGTGCTTGACTTGCAGAAGCTTGACCAGAAGCGGCAGCTGCAGCAGCGGCTGCCAGTTCAAGATCGATGGATGGACTTGGAATACTTGGTGATCCTTTACAAACAAAGGGTAGATAATATTTGAATAATTAGTAAAAAACTAAAATCAATTACACTTAAAATATATAACGCTTTCTAAAAAATATGTATTAACTTACCCCAACCAGATGAACGATTGATTGAGTTGGCAGATGCAACTGCAACAACGGCAATAAGGACAATAAAGGACTTCATGGTGACTGAAATAGAGGTTTTCCTAAAGGAAATATTTGACTGGAGGGAGATAGTTGGTTTTGGTGTTTGCTGAGCAAGTTGAGAGAGTTGATTGATGATTTTCTCAAATGATTCCCCAGGTTTTTATACAACTAGCCTGAGTCGAGTTCGAATATTTTAGGTGTAAATAATATATTAAAATATGATACTGTTTAATGTATGAGTGTATCAGGTAAAAGGGGTACTACAAACTTGTTGAAAGTTGTTCGTTGTATATTTATTGGTATATACATACATAAGAGCTACAAGGATTCCGCAACGCCGAGACGACTTAAAAAAACATACAAATCAACACAACTTCAAAAAATGCACAGCAAGCACTTTAGAAATAAGTAAAATGATAATGAGATTAAGCTGTCTGGCTGCATTGTCGTGAGAAGGGTTTAAAAAAAATGTAACCCAAACGTTTTTTACAACGCGTGTTAAGTCTAAAATGTATACTGGCTTTGATATTTGGTTGTTTCGAAGTTTCTGGAAGGATTTTAAAAAGTTGGTTAACACTGCATTTAACTGGTTTGGTTTATTTTATGAATATCGTGCATCAGTTTTTAACAAGAAGACTTTTGTGTAAAATTTACGATTGTATGGCATTCAGAGACTGCGCTGAGACCGACCTCTCAGGATTAAAAACTTAAAACAAAAGAATGCACATTTTCTACAAAGATTAGCAGAATGAATGCATTTTAAAAGATTAAGCTTGTCATCTGCCGACCATTGGCATGATATGCATGTATCG
>JAQFXM010003380.1:0-20479 GCA_034693345.1 Entomobrya multifasciata | reverse complement strand
TTATACAGCCGTATAAATGTTTTAAATTGTAACACATTTTTTATGAAACGACAAACCAAATTTTGGTAATGATTTTGGTGGTAATTATAGAAGGTATGGATGACCATACCTTCCATAATTGTGACTTTAACTTGATAACCAAAAAGGCACTGTTTTTCGATCTGTCGATTGTCTTAGTCACGCTTAAATCTAGCACATACGTGTACCCTCAGTGACGCGTAGTGACCACGTATTTTTCGTTCTGTTTGTCCAGCATTCTAAACGTTTTGACCACTTTACACGGTGGCCGAACTACAAAAATCAACATAGAAATTCTATTCAAATCCAATTTTTAACTTGGTTTCAGATTTAAATATTAACCAGCAGTTCGTTTACGGGCATTTCGCCTACAATTTTCATAATCCTAGCTTCATATATGATACCAAAGTACAATCGCTTTAATTTATTTGGGCAACACATTTCATGAAACAAAACTGCTATTTACGTATGAAATTTTTTCTGCTGTGCAATAGTAGATTCAAAGAAATTTTGAGAACATTATATACTCTGAGTCTATTTTAAAACAAGATTGATGATAATGGAGTGATGGGGACACAAGACAAGCGTATATGTAATAGGTTCTTTTAGTTTTGAATCAGAGAACATGTAGTTTCAGCACAAAAATAAGTGTGTTCACTTGAATATATAAGAAGTATTGAAATAAACTTCATAACGCCTTGTTCGTCGACAGGCTTGGCATTTTTGACGAGTTTGTTTTACATGTGTTCTCATTGATATTGTTTTCACTCATTCAATGTTACGGGTACTGCAAGAATCATTGCGAAACCGTATTGCAAATGGTAATTTTAGATATCTCCTTTGGTATCAAATTTTTCGTTTGATTTCTGAATTTCAAAAACAAAATTGATCCAAAGGATAGTCTAATTTTGTCAAATACTTGTATATATATATTTAGATTAGAGGTTTCGTTTCTCAGATAGTGTGCTGCAAATTTTTTAAAGAGTTGTAGTTCTTTGACTTTGAAATTTAACGTTAATTTGCTCAGTAATCCGACTACATGTATGTTTTGGATATTATTACGAACTTGCGTGTCTAATAAATTTAAAATACGAAGTGAGTATGTGAAAAAAAGGAAATTGTTTCATAACTTCACTTCACTAGCACTTGACTTCTTCCGAAAATACCACTGCACGTTTGCCGTATACATACAAAAGAAATATGCAAAAAATTATCTCAGAGTCCAAATTTCATTCTGTTGTGCGTAACTTAAACTTGAGTAGTGTTTCCTGTCAGACCCAGTCGATTCAATCATACCGACTTGTGTTTCTAATCTTAAAAAAGAAAGTGAGTTTGTCATTGAGTTGTAAGACATAAAGCTTTCCAAATAGCATCGAATGTACTGATGATGGCCTTTGACTGCAAAGATATATCATAAATAGACAGATCTGTCTATTATAACTATATGAGTGTATTGCAAGAACTGCTGTAAAGAACTTATATTTTGCCTTTTTCCAATTCCGAGGACATCAAGATTTATGGTTTAATTTTTGTATCAAATGCGTATTCAAACTTTTTATTATAATAACAATCTATAATTAATTTTGAAGTGTGTCTCATACATAAATTGTCCGTCTCGAAATAAAATGCATTTCCTTTGACCAGGAAAGCTCGAAATCGACACAGAGTTGACACTAATGAAGTACGCCTTGCCTATTGAACCTGGACGAAATTGGTCAATCGATGTCTCGGTAGGGAACATAATATCTATCTATATTTTAACTGAATTCGGCCGAATATGTTAGTTTCTAAATATAAGCGCATCCTTTGAATTACGAAGCTCAAACTTGGCCCAATTGATCTTTTATCAAGGGCTAGATAAATAATGAAAATCTCAATGGTTGGCAAACCGTCGTGCAACCACTGAACCAACCAGAGCGGCCCAGACCACTTCACCGACCACAAACACCTGAACTCTCACAAGCACCCGAACGACCACAAGCACTTGAACGACCACAAGCACCCGAACGACCACAAGCACTTGAACGACCGCAAGCACCTGAACCACCACAAACACCTGAACTCTCACAAGCACTTGAACGACCACAAGCACTTGAACGACCACAAGCACCTGAACCACCACAAACACATGAACCATCACAAACACATGAACCATCACAAGCACCTGAACGACCACAAGCACCTGAACCACCACAAACACATGAACCATCACAAACACATGAACCATCACAAACACATGAACCATCACAAGCACCTGAACAACCACAAGCACCTGAACGACCACAAGCACCTTATCAAGGACCCGAACCACCTGAACATGTTTATCCTTGGTTTTTATACAAATTACATTTACATAAAATTGACAACGGTCTTATCCTTTAACGTCTTGAAGTTTTCAATGCGTCACAATTCACAACGACTCTAAATTTGCTGGAACGTTTTTCACTTGAAAAATAATTAACATCAAAGTATCTTAATTTGGTTACAATGTACGTTCCAAATTACAATATACAACAATCTTAGCCCTTTTGGTCCTGGATAAAGTTGTCAATTCGTCACAGCTTATCTGAGTTTCCCAACAAGACAATGTTCGTGTTATAATTTTAATCTAGGAGTAAAAATTCGTACTTTTAAGAGGTCAACCTTTATACAGTTAATCCTTAAATCAAGGAAGTCAAAAAATGCATTAGAAAGTTTGTTTAAACGTTGAAATCGTTACACAAACCTTTTTCGACACCTTTATAAGCTTAAGTATCAAATTCATTTTAGCTAGGTATAATAGTTTTGTACAATTTATATTTGGTATCATTCAAGCTTTAATCAAGAAACGAGTTTAATTTCAATTAAGATTCAAGATGATTCAACATCGGCTCACTTAACACTAACCGCCTGCGGCCCTGGTTTAATACAAAATTAGTCGTCAAAGTTATCATCAAATCTCCTCTGACAATAATTGAAAACCTTATATCCTACTGGCACGTTTTATAACACGTACTGATAAAGAAAGGCTTAACTTTATCATCTTTAATATATTTTTCTGTGTCGTATTTCTTCACAAACTTCCAACTTTTCATTTTTAGGTGATATAACACCTATTACATGCACAAAAATCTGCAATTTTAATTTTTTCAAGCCCTTGCCGCTTGACTAGCAATTTATTTCCCTCTAAAGTATATAAAGCCAGCTATCCAGTAGTGCAACTTAGAATTTTGTCATAAAATGTTCTAAAAAGTGTCAATTTTATTATAGGCAATGCCAACAAATACATTGGTTTGATTCTTTTTTATTCAAAATTTTAAAAAGTTTGTCTTGAACTATAAAATCTTTAAAATGAAGACTAAAAACCGTAAGGAAAGAATTAGTTGCAAAATCGTAGCTTCCCACAATATCGTCAACATCAGTCCTGACACGTTAAACGACATCACCCCGTACCAATTCAAAGTTTACAACTTCCTTAGTTCCTTTGAAGCAAGTGAAAAATGCTTGAACAGTTCTGCAGTTCCATGTCCTAATTTCAATTGCGCAACAAAACGATTAACGGAAATTCGGACTATAAGTCAAGAAAAATGCCCTAGTTTTGCACCTGCATCATCCGTAGCTGTAATATACAACAACATTCGTTTAAATTAAGATATGGTTAGCCATGAAGCATTATATTTTATACTTTTAATGACTAAAATTTCCTTGGGAGTGTTTTGACAGATCCGTGTAGCTACCCCAATGACTGGCGGAACAACCGAGGTCTTATGTGCAATACCTGGCAACCTATCGCCAACCAATAACTCCTTACATGGTACATTATTGAGCTTGTACGACTTTGAAACTGTAGATCAAGCATTTGAAGCCGTTTTTGGAAGAAAAAACCAAGAATACTACTGTCCCCTGTTAAGCTCGGAACTTGATCAAGAAATGTTGGTTGGAATGTACAAACACATTGTAGCATTAGTATGTAACAAAGTCCACTAAATGTCACCGGTCATTAAAAAGAGTTAAATGTAAAACTTTTGTGCAAACGTCATGAAAAATGCTTCAATAACGCACCGCTTATTTTTGTTTTAGTAAGAAAACAACATGCTTTGTGTAAGGAAAGCATCAATATTACCTTTCTTGGAAAGGAAACAGATATTCGTGAATAACAACTACACAAAACAGCATATCGTTTTTATTGAGCCTTAGTTCATTTTGCAAGAAAAATAAACATTCCCTTGACTAATCTTTCCAATAACAAAGTTAAAATCAAATTAATGGTAGCACGTGACGTTATCAAAAAGAGCAAGTAAGCTACGCGTTCTTATGGAATCCCTGACACGTCCAAAAGTGTCAATAGCATGATACAAAGAATCAGAATCTCGTTTCCAAAACATCAGAATAACTTTTTCACAGTATCGGGATCACGTTTCCGAAAAATCAGGATCACGTTTCCAAAAAATCAGGATCACGTTTCCGAAAAATCAGGATCACGTTTCCAAAAAATCAGGATCACGTTTCCAAAAAGTCAGGATCACGTTTCCGAAAAATCAGGATCACGTTTCCGAAAAATCAGGATCACGTTTCCAAAAATCAGGATCACGTTTCTGAAAAATCAGGATCACGTTTCCAAAAAACCAAGATGACTTTGTCAAAGAATAGGTAACCTGTTCCAATAAAAGTGACGTGTCTCTCATTTATCAACTATTTGTGGCTACAAAATTGGACAATGTTGACAGACAATCAGTAACACCGAATATTATCTTCCAAACGTATGATAGCTTTTGGTTGAGACTTCAGGCTAAAAGCCGGGCAACTTGTACAAAAGTTCTTTATATGGAGGCAACCGTAGACTAAATTTCAAGGCCCCCGAAAAACATGAAAATTTGGTCTGTCCATTAAGATTTGTGAAAGACATTTACATTTGAATGAAATTTATGTAGTCTGTAATATACCAGTAAGTTCCATGTAATAATTTTTGTGTCAGTTAAAACAGAAGACCGGTTTCGAGTAACATGGGAGTCATGTTCCTTTCACAAGTAGAAACCAAATATTTCAAAAGTTTTTTCATAGATACCCAGGAACCTTTCAAAACGGATTGGGGTTCGACATGTATAAGCAAAAAGTGTAGTAAAGGAGCCAAACAAAAATGACATGCAAGCAATTTTAATTCGACTCGTAATTTTTACAACATGCATGCGTATCACATGAATGCAGTCAAAGCAACCTCAATTTTAGGGCAGAATCTTGGCTTGTTTCTTCACAGTGTATGCTTATGTTTGATCATGGTAATTGCAATTCCAGCAAACTGCCTTGTTGTCTAGCATCGAAAATTTGAAAACCTTTAAATATTTATAACATAGATGCATAATTTAACTAAAACGGTCGCGTGCTTAAATGTTCGTTTCGAAATAATGAGATACCACGTTGAACTCGGTACCTCAAATTTCGTACACAGGTGCCACTAGTCGAGCCCACCTTGCCTATTGGATTTGGACCAACAGCTCAATTGGTTTTCTGATGGCCGCAAAAAGAGTATTACAACTATCTTTAATTGCTCTGAATGGCTCCATAATGTTCGTTTCGAAATATAAAAATAATCCTTCGACCAATAAAGCTCATTTTTGGCACAAAGATACCTTTATACGTACTAAAATGGGGCTCATTAGTCGACCAGTGTAACTGGTGGCATAGTTAGTTGTTCCATAGCTAATCAACAGTAGGAAGCAGATAGAAAATAGATTGTAGACCAAACAAAGCATAGGGTCCAGCAACTATCAACACAGGTACGGTCAGCATGTCAACAGGGGGCTCAGGGTTTATCAACAGTTGGCAAAGGTTCGAGCAACTACCAAAATAATCTGAACTTATATCCTAAACCCCGTGGACGACCCAGACCACTTCGTTTTACTAGGTTTAATGGTATATGCCAATTTTAGTTTTGGTGTAGTATTAAGCTTTAATCAAACAGCAAGAAAGATTTCAGATAGGGCGGCATTCATACATTTGCCTACCTTTCACTAACCGCTTGCAGCACTGCTTTGTATCAAAATTTTAATTAATTTGTGATGGAACATTATACACACGTGGCGTTCTTTTAATAATTCAGGACGTAATTTTATATGGTTATGTTGGCCAATTCGTCAATTCAGTTCAAGGATAAGTACAACACTATTACAAAAATATTTAAAAGCTGAAGGAAAATATTATAAAAGTACCAAACGACAAGTATGCAATTAAAAAGTCTGACCAGACAATATGCTTTACAATATAAACCTGATTTTTTAAAAATTTAATATAATTTCTAAAACCAATTGCTTAAAAAAACACGTATTAATTATAAAATAAAAAATATTTTGGTATAAAAGTCAAGAAAACCATTGGGTCACTTTTTATTTTTACCAATCACAATAAAAGATTCAATTTCAATTAGACTGAATAAAAACGATCAAACTTGCAAATATTTGTTAAATTTGTTTCATAAGAAACTAACATCTGAAAGAAAATTTTAACTTCTATCAATAACCACGGGGGTTTCCGTGAAATCTCAACGAACTTATAAACAGCAAATCTTTCAGCTTCTTTTCATCGAAAGCTTAAAACGTATCGTAGTATCAAACCACTACAGATACACAAACTCAACGAGCCATTTGAAATAATATTTGTTTCAAATTCGAAATCAATTAAGCACAGCCGATAAATTACAATCGCTCACGGAAACTAGCTTACAATGGAACGTTTTTCTATATTTCTCGTAAATATTGTTCAACTGTGTATAAATTTTGCTCATGATACAAATTTGGAAGCGTGGTTTGTTTTCGAAGCTCACAGTAAAAAACTATCACAAAAAATGGCATATTTAGCACTACACAGTTTAAGTTATATTTTTGTCATGCATGTTTCTATTTTTGGCCAATGCAGATGTGAAAATCCCGCAGCAGTTACGTTAGATTACTTTATTACCATAAAACCGTTAAACTCGATTTCTCTAGCGGATTCAAATTCGAGCAAGTATTTAAATCAACTAAAACAACAGGAATTGCCGGGAGTACTAAGTTACCTGAAATATACTAGGTCAACACCAATCGAGCCAAAAGTGCACAAAATTGTGAAAAATATAAACTAAGCTCTCAAAAACTTTATGGAAGATCAATGTTTAATAGTACTAAACAATTTTGAAGGCACCGATATGTATCCAGTAGCTGAATTTCCTCTCATATTAAGGCAATTTGACATAGCCATTGGTCGTATAGACTATAAAAAACCGAGCAATGATGAAAAGAGAAATGCTATGAGTATGCTTTGGGTTCCCAAAGAAAAGATTTCTAAGCTGAGCAGCAATTTAAGCTCCAGAAGACAAGACAACAGCTATGTTTTTCACACTAAAGACATTTCCTATTGCTCGATTTTTAAACACTTCTATTCAGAAGTGCCCATAGATGAAAATAATATTGACTGCTTTGATCTAAACTCTTCCAAATTTATTTGGTCTTCACGGCCATGGCAATGTAAGGTCCAAGTGGATTTATTGATGCCGGAGAACTTATTTCGTCTTGGAAAAGTAACAAAAATATTCGATAAATTATTAAACCAAGGAATCTCAACTTTACCTAGTTTAAGACCACCAGTTTACATATTAGTTGATACAAAAGCGAGTATTGATGAATACGATTGGGTATCTCTAGCTGCTTGGACATCAAGAAGAAATCACAGGTTTCCCGAAAATCTAAACGATAAAGTCTCGAACCACGTACAAATCATTGGTCGCGTTGTCTGCG
The DNA here is from genome assembly GCA_034693345.1 of Entomobrya multifasciata. NCBI lineage: Eukaryota > Metazoa > Arthropoda > Collembola > Entomobryomorpha > Entomobryidae > Entomobrya > Entomobrya multifasciata. The sequence goes on along the minus strand of JAQFXM010003380.1, from coordinate 12,716 downwards.
GTACCAAATTACAGAAAATTCAAGTAAATCGTGAGTGTCATATTCAAAAATTCCACATGATTTCCCCCTGTCCAGACTGTAGACATTTTTTGAATGTCGATTTCGTGAAACCAAATCATTTTTCATTTGTTCACTTGAAAAACTTGGAAAAAACCCAAAAATATGTAGCCTTTCCGGGAAAACTGGAATTTGATTATAGTTGTCGGTGGGAACTGGAAGGGAGAACTGCATATTATGTTAATGAAGAACCTGAAGCTATTAAACTACCGCTCAAAAATTTGCGTCTGTTAAATCTAAAATTTTCTGAAAAATTGGAAATGCTTGGATTTGCTTATGCATCAATATACGTTGTCTTTATGGGCAACCTTACGTCACGTAAGACTTCAGAATTGGAAAACCCAGAGTATGCATTTTTCGCAGACTCTCTGGAAAGGTCTGCTTATATTGCAGACGCGGGTTTTGGAAAACATGCCACCGCAATTGTGGTGAATAATATGTTTGGAAACCTCCATTTTGTAAGCTGCGGCTCACGTGGAATCGAGCCCTTTCCTTTTCTCAAATTTATATCGGTTTTTGAGTGGAAAGTTTGGCTTGTTATACTGACAACAGTGGCTCTACAATCTCTCACCATTTTTACCATGTACAAAGATGGTTATACATTTAATGGCATGCTGTCTAGTATTTTGATCATCTGCAAAGTTTTGTTGGAACAAGGGGACCCATTTCCAGTAAATTTTTACAAACAGAGCAAAATGAAATTTTTGATGTGTGGGACACTTTTAGCAGGTGTTGTAATAAGCAATGCTTTTAAAAGTGAAAACGTCTATAAAATTGTTTTACCCAGGCTGCAGCTCTCCTACTATAACATTAACGAACTTATTGAAGACAATTATACTTTGTACAGTCGGATGACATCGTTTAATTATTACATTATGGGCGACGCTTTCGGAGACACTTGTAACCAAATTATAGAGGAGGACAAGTATCGTTTTGAAATATGTAAAAACTCAATTTTTCTAGCAACAGGGAATCCTGAATTTTATTTTGATGATGAAAATATACCAGATTCTCAAAAGGCAATGAATTATTCTCAAATGCATCCAGGAGAATTTCAATCACTTGTTGAACCTTTAGAATATTTAAGTGACTTTTTGAAAGTTGGAATTATTACCAGACGTATTGTAGAAATGCTCCTTGATGGAAATGCTTTGAGTGAACGTTTTCGCAAAAAACAGGACGATTTAATTAGAGAAAGTCTAGCTAATTGTAGTAAAACTGCATGGTTGTTGCCAAACTATTTAGCTCAAATTTCTTATAGATCACTCAAAAAGTCTGGAAAACATTCTGATGTCAGTAGTAATCCGTATAAGTCGCGCGTTATTACTTTTGATTATGAGAATGCATATGTTCCATCGTCAATACTTGAGCGAATATCTTGGATTCATACTACAGGTTTGCTTGAATGGTGGCCTAAATTTATTAATAGATCTGACCTGGCTTTGGGAAATGAAAATAATATTACAAAACCCAATATGTCAGGAAACATTCTTGTGGTGTTTGTGTTTCTGGGAACTGGTTTGGCTTTTGCATTGGGTTTTATGCTTTTAGAAATGTGGAAAAGTATTTTATTTTACACCAATATAATATGCAAGTTTTTTGTTAATACGTTACATGACATGATACTATGGAATGAAATTTCAATAGACGTGGTGCCTAGTAATAGCGTAATTAATGTTGGATCGCGCCATGCTTGAAACATCCCAGCATATATGCTGTTTCGTTTTATCATTTCATCATTTTATTTGTTCATTACGTATCCACGAGAAGTATCGATTCCGCTAAACTAGAATTTTATTTATTTTGTAAGTGAATGTAGATCAAACTATATAGCATGTTAATTTGTCGAGTACAATTGAAATACACTGCAAACTATGTTTTATACACGAACGAAGGTTAAATAAGCATGAAAATACATTAAGATCGGTTAAATAGATCGTGCAAATATATTAAGCATAATTGTCCTAAGAGCAAAAGCTATTGTATATTTGAATTATAATAAGTTCGATTTTAAATATTTTTTTTTGCTGTAGCTTATATATAAAGAAAGGGATTTAGAGTATATACAAATAGCTTTCATTGCACAAAAATCAAATGTTCATGTCTAAAATAAAATAATTTGTCCAAAAAACAATGCAGCTTTACAAGTCTCAAGTATTTTACATGTTAAAAATAAGCACGGCTTCGAAGCTAATTTTGTGTTTCACTTTCTCCAGTGTGTGTCAGACCAGAATAGTATTTCCGACATTGCTAGAATAGTATTTATTACAACTTTCCTCTGGCCCATCGCAACCTTTTACTTGGTATTCTACAAAGGCGTCTTTCATCCCAACACGATATCATCACATCGTCTATTTTTCATTATAGTCGTTGGCGCACATGGTATCCTCTGCAATGGATAAACTATAACCTCCCAGGCTCGAATGAAACAGTATTTCAAGACTATCCCAACTTATTACTCTACTTGAAAACCAAATTCCTTGGAAACTCCAATTCAAAAGGAATAGACTCAGAAAAGCCGATCTTCTTAAAATGGTTCTCATTGAACTTTGTAAGCTGCCAAAAAAGTCAACAAGAATACAAATTGATTTCATTGGACTTCTCATGGTCTCTTCCGTAATTTACTTTCATATAATCCCTATTTTGTGTATTCCAGTTCCCTTAATTACGAGTCAGGATCCATTCTACTATCCAGTACAAGATATATTCCAATACAATAATTACCCGGTTTGGCTAAATCTTCCCTTCCGTAGTATTACTGCTGTGGGTGCGGTTATCTGCACAATGGAAGTTGTTCGTTCAGTCTGATCCATTTTGATGGTTGCTATAATTTGTGCTAGAATCACACCAAGTATGCTACAATATATAGATGACTTGCCCAGACAAAAACTTTAGCTTATATATGCCACTCATGTAAAATCAATACGACATTGTGGATCACAAATGTTCTTTGTTATTGAAGGTAGGAATCTTCATTGCTGTTGTGTCATATAGTGAAACATTCGTAGGAGGGAAAATACGTCCATTTCTCCACAGGGTAAATCCTCTAATAGCTGTAATCACAATTTTTATCATTGCTATTGCAATGCCATGTACATCACATTCCACAGACAAGAGTTGGCTGATGATACCAAACTGGAAATTTCGTATTGATGAATTTCAAAAGGGAAATAGGCGATTGAATAAAAGGATTCTTCGATCGTTTCAAGTTGTCCCGTTTTATATAAATGGATTGGGAGTTTTGGTGAGTGAAACTAAGGCTAAGATGTTTACTACTAATGTACTGAACACCGTAGATACTGTGCTAATGACAAATGATTACATTCAATATTGTTGATTGTATCAATTTAAGTAAGCTAACTAAAAATCATTGCTTATAATTGTATAAATATAAATATACGAGCACAAAACTATTGTTAATAAAGTTGTAATATTTATTTTACTTCTAACCCACGGCATGTTATCAATATAATCAAGAATGTGTGTTTTCTTACTCAATCTTTATGATAAGTGGTAAATTTACTCAAACTGCATATAAACTTTTTAAAGCACTTGTATACTAGCGAAGGGTAGAAGATGCTGCATTTTTTATGATTGTTATCTGTGGCGTGTTTTATATTTTAGACATTATCTATTTGAGAGCTAAAATCTTACCAAAAATTTTAAAAAAACTCCTGACGATTTTCACAACATATCCTTATATGCATGTTTCTAATTCTTAAATGCATATGGATTTGGATGTTTTTTCAAAATAAAAGACATACAAAAATTATTTTTCGATGTTAAAAGTTACGTCTCAATAAAATTTATAGTTTAATTGCTAAGGATAAGTATTTTTGTAGAGAAAATTATAAAAAAAATCTGGTTACAATTATTTTTAGTTGTGTATGGGTGTTAAGATATAAACAGGCCGACGTCTAGATTCCTAGCAGATTAAATAACCTCAATGATTTAGCTTGATGAAATAGAGAGCTGTTTTTAGTGAAATCTTAGTTAGTGTATGGTATTTGGCTTTAGAAACAGTCCACGATACGAAAATATGCATTACATGTCAACTTACATAATTTTATCAGATAGCACAAAAACAAAGAAAGCTCTGACCACATGTAAAGAGGGGGAGTACTGTGTTCACTTATTTTTATTGCCATTGTGAGAAACAATTTGCCTGGGGTATGATATAAATAAATTAAACATAGTTAAATGAGTTTGTTTCTTGGTGACTATGAGATAATGTAAGTAATGCAAAAGCCCTGAATACCGTCAATTATTTAAAATCTTTTGTGACGAAAAAGTGTAGCTTAACCAATTCTTCTACCCCTCCAGCATCCATTTACATTGACCTTTCACCTTTTTAGTGGGATCTATTGTTAAGAGTTAAGGTAAAGTGATGGTTTCGTTATTTTTTCGGATGCCTACACATGCTACATTATGTGGCTGTTTGATTGTCCATTGCACATGAAAAAGAGGTGTTTTTAATAATGAGTAGAGCTTTACTTTAGTGATAGTGGTTTTGTGACAAGCTTCCAACAAAAGCCCAACTTTTCTTTTCAATTTATGTTTTTCGAAACGTATGTTCAGTATACAGGGTACATAAATAAAGTCAAACTACTATTGGTTAGTGCTGAACTGGGTATTGTATATCTTAACGTAGCATAATTACTGTAACAAGGCCACATAAAGTAGAACAGACTGCGAAATCAGCAAAAACGGGCAGTTGGGCGAACTCAAGAAAATGTAAGAAGTTGTTCTTAGAAATATACTTTTCTAGAAAACCTCCATACATGCAATTTGCCATCGCAGCACAAAACGAAGCCACAGAATGTTGTATTTCAATTCCTTTGGTCACGTCAATCAACAATTGAAACTGAAATGCGTCATAGAAATAAAAAAAATACGACCTGCGTTTAGAATTGTTTTTCACTGCGACGTATGAAGATTGTTGCAAAATTTCGTAGTTGTGACTACAATTTTGGAGCAGATATTGTATATCTTTTATGTTGGGAGAAATATATATATATATATACGTCTTTATTGCAGATCAGTCATTAAATGGTGTGACAAATCCATATGTTGAACTGTGTAGTATAGAAATGATGAAACCTATTTATTTCTGCAAAACTTCGTGTTTAAATTATGATTTTGGTAAGATATTTGAAATCGTTGAACTTATATTTACCTATCGTATATAATTGTAAATTTGAATTCTACCCAGTTTGGCACCTTTTCTAATACGCTATGCTGAAATTTGAAAAAAAATCAAGTAAATTTTTTATTGAAGATTTTTTGAAAAACAGTACTGACTCTATTAATACTTTTGTAAATGTCGATTGTTCTTAAATTTACTTTAAGTTTTAGATTTACAAAGTTGAGTAAGAAAATCTACCAGAAAAGCTGCCAACCAGTTTTGTATGTTTACTTTCACTCCTAAATGTTATGTAGCGAATACTTTGAAAAAATGAAAGGACTCTACAACATAACTAATGTACCATTAAGTCTTTACCGTATTTTATCAAACATGTGGATCACATGCACAATAAAACATTGGCGTCAAGAAAAAAATTCCAAAATTGAAAAAATCACGAAACACTTTGCAAAAGTAAACTTACTACATACAAAGATACATCTAACACAATATACCCTACAACTAGTCAAGGGCTGTTGTACAGTTGATTTTTATTATAAAATAAAATTATTCCAGGTTTTTCCTTGAATTGAACCAAAGTATACGAGATCATTTTGCTAAAAAAAATTGTCTACAAAGCCACATGACATTTTCCATACACAAAGCATTGCAGGCATGGCAGTATTTTTTACATTGAAAGTTACCATTATTTTCTTGTACTAAAAGATAACTTAAAAACAACCAAATAAAAAACTCGAAGAAAATACTACCAAGCGGCCGCAGTTCTAGATGCAGTAAAAACAAATTTTATCACTTTCAAGGTGTTAAGTTTTACAGTTCAATGAGCTGATGGTAAGGTTTCTGGCGAATTTAAATACAAAAAAGAATACAGACAGCAAATCGATTCTCAAAATTACAATATCCCAATTGTTTTCTCGTTTGTGAAAAACTCTTACGAACTATGTATTGTTGTGATTACACTAAAATATTTAGACAAGGTAAGTGATACTTCACGTATGCATACATAAAATGATGTTTCTCAAGCCTAGCATGAATCAAGATGCAAAGTGTTTTATTGAAGGTAATTAGGACCTAAATCCTGTCAGGAGAACACATTTAATTTATTCTTAGCCTCGTGGTTCTATAGACAAGTTCTTTTTAAGCACATTTTATGGTGTAAGCGTACACTACTAAGTAATAATAAAGTATTTTTGTACCGCTAAACGCTTGATGACCCAGCATTCTTGTTTTCCACCAAAAAATAAAACAAACATTTACACCAGGTTTTTTTTTATCAGCAAGAATACTCCTCTCTGAAGCTTTTAAAATTTACTGACTGTGGAATGTTAATACTGGTCCAATCTATTTTTTCCTTCAGTCTAGTAAACCATTCGGCATAAAGTTGTCTTAAATGTAAAGAAAATATGACCATTGGGAATTATTACATCTTCCTGATTTGGTTTTATACCAAAAATGGTGAAAATTTAACGAAACATAAACCCTTAAGTGTCATTTCATCGAAAAATACTAATTTTGAGGGCAAGGCGGTTTTACCTCATGTGTCTCGTGGGTTTTCATGTACGTGACCGAGAAAAAGGTTACCAAGACCCAAATATCTAATTACTTGCATTTTGTGACCTGCAAGACCAAAGCATCCAATTTTCTGGAATCTTTGCTCCTCCAGTGATATATCACGGCATAAAGTTTCATTTTATTAATTCTAAAGAATAACGCCTACGATGCTCTTTTACTTTTCTTGAGTCTCTACTCTCACTGGATTTCTTTTACTTTGAGCAGTCTACTTTCCTTAGATCAAGATAGAGCAACGTCTTTGTTCTTAGATTGGTAAAAGTGTATGGAACCGTATTTACTGAAATACATCCGCTCGTGTTTCTTTGTGTTGCTCGCGATACAGACAGCTCACATATGTATAAATATGCACATGTGTGACTAACGAAAAATAAAGATTTTACCATATGCAGCAAAAAATGTCGAGATTTGGTGTATTGACGTGCTCAATCTTTCTCCATGGCTCGTGTAATTCAGTGAAACCATGACGAATTTACGCAATCCACCAATAATGTGAACATCTTTAATTTGATTTCTAAGATAGAGATTTGTCGTTATTATTCGGGATCGCATGGAATGCTGCATTTTACTGTCTTTTTATGGCATGAACTTTACAAATAAGTTTGCCTAATCAAATTTTCTGAGCTTCGTATTTGCGAGAGTGCAAATGGTTATTAATAAATTACTGTTAAAGCCTTTGGTTTAAATGAAAGTTTAGTTGAAATGGTTGACAGCTCTAACTGATATTGTGTAGCGGCAAAATTATTTGTTGGATTAAATGAACACTTTTTTTAGTTAGTTCAGTAAGTAAGAACACTAAGTTCCGACTAATTTGTTAAAATTTACAGCTGAAATTCCAACGCACAAGCTAAAATTTTAAAATCTGATTTATTTGTTAATTTATCAAGTTTGTAAACATAGCTGTATTTTCTTGGTTGGTCCCAGGAAAAGGGTGAGAATATATTTTTCATTGGTGTGAACGAATAAAGCAGTTTTGTGAATTGTTTACTCTATCTAGCAGTCAAAAATTCTGTTAGTTCGGATTTTAAAAAAATACTAGAACTTACTTGGTTATTCAAGTTTTGTATGACTGCAACTATGACTAATTGATTGACGGGTTTACATGTATTGTAATCTCGAAAAGAATAAAGAAATTAATTCCAAATCATTTGTGCTAGATATTGACCTATCGTTCTGAATGATTTTAACAGATATTCGAATTTTTGTTAAAATTCACTGAAATGTTTTTATGCAAGTAGTTAGTTGATTAGCAGTAATTGTTGTAGTAGCTTTAAAAAATTTATCTTTATTTACTTACTATTTGCTTGGGCTACTACAATCGTTCGCATGAATAAATATTGAAAAGCAGTGTGCATGCTATGCTGTAGATTTACGTAAATTTATGTATCGACAAACACATGTTTTAAAGTAATTTTTTGCTCATATAAGATCCCTACGGGTTTTTTGCGCAACAACTCCTTCTTTCCAGTATTCTTCTATTCTTTGAAGAAAATGTGCAATAAGTCAATTTTGAAGGTACGCCTTGTTAAGAATGATTTTTATTTCGTTGAAAACAAAAATAATTGATCTCTGTTGCTCGACAGCACTATTGATGAACTATTTACAATAAACCTTATCAAAACACATAAGAAATAATGCGAATCGATTTTATACACATACGAGGTACATAAAATACATCAGTCTGATTGACATTTATCAGAAGATGGACTTTACGAAGATGCAACAAAGTATTACGTTTACGAACTACAAATTTGGCATTTCAAAGCGTCGACAGACCGTTGTTCAATCAAACTATAAGCATTCTTTCCCTGAATCAATACTGATATATCTGTACAGCTATGTTTCTACTTCATTTCTAAAAAAAGAACTGTGCTAGCATTTTTAAAAGGTCCTTGAACTATTCACTTCACTTGGTCAAAATATCAAAACATGAAATAAAATCATAAACGGGATCAAACGTGACAGAAAGCTACACATCTGCTGGGTACCCATAATCGTTTTGCACTACAACTACATGGTTTTCCTGATCCGGAATTCGCCTATCGTTATTAAAATGTACATTATATCTTACACTTTGCCTACTCCACCGGTTTTTTAGCTCGTCTCTAAATTTTTCATTTAAAATCGCATAGATAAATGGGTTTACACAAGAATTGCTCATTGCCAACCAGTGCATGCAAAACCATATTACATTAATATAATAATAGTTGTTTATTCGAGGAAAGTGCATTTCTAAAAACTTGTACGATTGATATGGTAGCCAGCAAATAGCGAACATGAGCACCACAATCACCATCATTCGAGTCACTTTCTTTTTATTCCTTAAAATATTCGCGTCTCTATATTGGTCATTGTTTCCAGGTGTTTCAGTTCTCCATAGATGAGTTCCAGTTTTATAATAAGCTAAACAGATGATGACGAGAGGTATCATATATTGCATACCTACGAGACATTGGTAGTAGTACCATTTGAACAATGGCGGTAAATAATCACTTTTGCAAAATGGAATAATCCCAGTATTGTCTTCCGAGCGATAGATTTTTACGCTGCAAAAATCAAAAATTGTTGTATTTTATAGAGATCTGACTGAATGTGATCACTTCTACCAAAAGAAACTTACGTGAAATCCATATAAGTGGGTAAAGCGACAACGACTGCAACTACCCAGATCAATATAAGCACGCAAAATGCTCTCCATTTTGATAAAATTACTTTGAATGGATGCATCACCGCTTCGTATCTCTGCACCGCGATTGCTGCCAATGTAAATACGCTTACTGAAACCGAAAGCTCCTTCATATAAAAAAATAATTTGTTTTTACTTCCGTTTATTTTTGAAGGGCTTTCTGTTTTTATAATAAAGGAGATTGCAACGTAATTGATTACTAACTTGTGTAAACGGGCAAATTGGACAAAGAAAACTTGGAATATCCCATCTCTGAAAAAGCGCTGCTTGGAAATGAAAGGGCACCGTGAATAGTGCAATGATGATATCCGCAAAGGCCAAGTTTGTAATAAAGAAATTTGTTGCGCTCCACATTCGTCTAGAGGGCTGTATTAAAAATGAAAATGGAAATAACTGTGTTTTGAGTAGTTTTTAAATATGTTCAATGAGGTATACTTACCAAAACTAGACCTAAGACTAAACCATTGCCAATCAGTGCTGAAACAAAAATAGCTCCATATGCAATGAAAAGAATTGTAACTAATATTGGGGGAATTTTATACAGTTTATCTTCTTGCTGAACTTTTATGGGTTGACTGATGTCTGTAGTAAAATTATGATGCTCAAAAAAAGTGAAATTTGCAAACGTGTCGTCGTATAAATCATTGAAACCTGTACTGTAGGGCTCCATGCTGTTGAATTTGGCAACAGAATTTCCCCTTGTGCTTTAAAAAGGCAGTAAAGAAAAGCAGAGCTTAAGTGACTGATCCTGATGGTGTGCAGGAGAAAACTGGGAAGTCGAGATGGAAATGCTGTCGTATAAATACACATTATTGTACTGAGAGAAGCTTAGGTTTGAAATGATGATGGTAATGATAATGTTTTTGATTCGAGCAAGCAAGCATTCTTTTTGGGCAGAAGGTAGTCCTACATGCGAATTATCAGCGAGGTTTAGCTTCCAAAGTTCTTTCATGTTTTTGGTAACTTCACAAAGTAAAAAGACAAAACGATTTTCAATTGTGGAGTGCTATGTGATCCTTACTACTTTATGCTATGTAAAGGATAATTGATCAAAATCCTAAAGAGGTGTTGATCGATGCCTTTATGTATGTACTACAAGTATTTTACAAGTATGTTAGAAAATAAAATCAGGCGTAAGGTGCAAACGATGGTTAATTGTTGTGAATTGTGGGAGAAATATTGTAGTAATGTTAAATCATGGTAAATTTAATATAAAATGTACTTGCATCAGTACTCAAAAAAGAGAAAAGCAAAAGGCTAATGCAACGTAATCCATCATATATTAATTCAAAACCGAAACTGAATTGTTTTGAGAAAAATTGGAAAATGAAAATACGTGTTTGTAATTAATTAATGCGGATTTAAGTATTTACCAAAACATGTCGGGACGATTAGAAAAATTAATATTTGGCATGATCAACAATCTCACGTATTGGTAGGTTGGTTCATTAAAAGTAAAATATTTAATAACTATCGGATATGAAAAAGTTTGCAATCTAAGTTTTTTGGCGTTTTACCTGCTATGCTTACTGCATCAGTCGTAAAGATGCAAATCCGTGATTTTATATATTAATTTTACACATGCGATTAAAACGGTTTCGTAACATATTTTTCTTTGTTAATCCTCAACCAATTAAATTCCATACGTTTGTTTGTCCCCAAATATATTTCTTTTGAAAATAAGCTTTAAGTATACATCTTTCATTGCATAAATGCCTAAAAAGCAAATTATGTGCTTACATGCGCACGTACCTGTATATATCCAGACAACTGTTTTCATTTCTAAAATATTTTTTTATTAAAGATTGAACTTCGCAATGTTTTGTAACACAGCTGTTCTTAGTTATTATCCAGCAAAAATTGCGTGTAGTCTTACAACGATATTAGTTAAAGCCTAGTGATATTTTGAAAAGGTCTGTTTTAACATTGAATAACTAGGCTTATTTGTTGAGTACGTATTTTAAATGATGAGCAGAATAATTTTATTGAAATAAATAATTTGGGGCAAACCAATACGCGTTATTTATTTGGTGGGGATTTACTTCGACACATATTTATTTAAGTATGTTAACATTTACTCTAATTTTTAATCGTAATAAATTCAAATTTTTCTATTAGTTTTAACTTGAGGATAGTTTTTTGTTATACCAAGCTTTGAGTTATTGCGAAATAAAGCCCTTCTCAGCATCGAATTTTTAATTCATTCAATTCGCCCTTTCCTCATAGTCATAAAAAGAAATGAGCAAAAGGATGGCTTGATAAGTCCACAAATTCCATTTTAAACTCTTTTGGTTAAATTAAATTCACGAAAACTTGTGTCCCTATTCTGGTTGAAGTCTGCCTCACGTATTTGATGTTTTTATGTCAAATTGTTTACGAAAGGCTGTTTTTGGAATTTTGTTGTATTTAATTTTTAATTTTTGAGAACAAATCAAGATATTATTATTGTGTGAAATAATACAACAATTTGGAAATTCTTTTTTTCAACGAATACAAATTGCTACAACGGCATTGAAATCTACAATTACTAGCAGCCAACAGAATTACTATTGGAATAATTTAGTAAAAAGACTATAACCTCCTTTCCTTCGACGTGGTCAGGATCCTATATTTCAGTTCATTACGCAGCTTACGAAGGTAAAACTTGCCATAAATACTAGCACTTCTTTGGAAATATGATAAGCGGATTGGTGTATTTAAGTGTAAATAAGATTAGTGGCTAAAGTTCAACATATTACTTTTATTCTGAAGTACGATTTGAAGAAAGAATGACGACTCAAAACGACGAAAAGCAGACAAAAAATGAAGATTTTTGAAGGGAATGGTTCTCATCTTCAGTGCTCATCTCCTATGTACCAATAAGTCTGATAATTAACACCACTTATAATTTCTTTATGCACCAAGTATTTTCTTTTGTGACATTGTAGGGTGGCTTCCGAATACCGCAGGTCGATATGTAACCTTGAAAACCTACCTTTACCCATGGCTTAAACTTGCTGATTCAACTTATCTTATCCTAAGACTTTAGATAGCGATTATTGTAAATTTAAATTAGTTGTAACTAAGTTGTATACATACTATACTATGCTGTTTTCCGACACATAAAGCATCCACGATAATGAAGGAGACAAATTTTGAGGCTAATTTGCTTATCACCAGTAGTAGTATATAATTAACCGTACACATATCTGAATACTACTAACTTTAAGCTACAAAAATCATACAAGAAAAGATCTTAAAGTGTCTGGGAATATTTTATAA
>JAQFXM010003379.1:0-20481 GCA_034693345.1 Entomobrya multifasciata | reverse complement strand
ATTATAGAGACGTTACAGAACAATTTGATAGAATTGTTAGTGTTGGAATGTTTGAGCATGTAGGTTTCCATAACTATAGGGAATTTTTTGAGGTTGCTAGACGTTGTCTTAAGGATGATGGAATATTTTTACTGCATACTATTGCCCGAAATCATAGCAATTTTCCATTGGGATCTATTCCATGGGCGCATCATTATATTTTCCCGAATGGATTTCTACCTGATCCTTTGATGATTTCTAAGGCAACTAAAGAGCTGTTTATTATTGAAGACTGGCATAATTTTGGACCTGACTATGCAAAAACTTTGAGTGCTTGGCGTGATAATTTTATTAATGGATGGCCACAAATTAAGGATAAGTTTGATGATAGGTTTTACAGAATGTGGATATGTTATCTCTCCTTGTCTATTTCCTTGTTTCGTTCGAGAAGATGTCAACTATGGCAAATTGTATTGAGTAAGGATGGATTAAAAAGAGAATATAGAGCTGTTCGATAAAATGTAAATAAAACGATTTAGAATATATAGTCAATTTATATTGTCATCACCATCATCATCTACCTTACGCGACGTTATGCTAAATTATGTCGGTAAGGCCAAACAATTTCATTTGTGCAAAAATAACTGGTAGTTTTGACATCAAAATTATTTTGGTTTCAAACGATATGATGGCATATGTTTACATTATTTATAGAAACAATGTGGTATGTATTTATGAATGTATGGATATAGGATATAATGTCCATTTTCGTCACAAAAAGGTCTTACAGAGGGTCAAAGCAATAAAACAACTACTCATGTCTATTAGGCTAAATCAATCAGTTTGTGTAGCCCAAATCTCTGATTTCTACGATTTTCTTTTGGCTACTTGTATTTCGTAACTTGTGTATCATGTGTACCTTATGCATGACTATGACTAAATTTCACGACAAGTTTTTCGCTGGATGAGATAAACCTCATTTCTAACTTCGCCTTCACCACTGAGTTGTTATCTTTGTTTAAACAATTTCTTATAATAGATCCAGCTCTTTGTTTTGTATTGGTATCGAAAATGTGATATGACTACCTGCCGTTATGTAATACGTAAAATAAGAGCGCAAAGCGCATCATCAATGTATACATATTTTGTTGCATAGTCAATGGTAACAGATGGGAGCATTAACAACGAGTGGGGGAATATATTGTGTAAAAGCAGGGTAAATTTCGAAGATTTATGTTAATACTTACTGTGCCTGATCGTCTTACTGTTTAACGAGATAGGGCAGACCCACGTGACTTTTAAGCAGCAAACATATACAGAGTAATTTTTGTTGCTCACTAAATCCAACACAGCTGAGTATACACGCCGCCCTCCACTTACAGTACTGAAAGTGAACTAGAGTTTTATTTTTATAGTTTAATCAAAAAATGTTGATGTTTTTTAGAACAGCCGATAAATGCTTTGAAGCATCAATTTCGTTAATGTCAAAATGCAAATCATACTTCGCACTTGTGGTATGGCACTTGTTAAGTTGTACAGATCCTTCGGACTATCCTTCATCAGAAATTTATCTATCATCTCCCACACCTTAACCTTAATATTTTCACTTTAAAATGAAAGTTTACATTGACACCTAAATTGTTTGACAGCACACTTGTATGATTGTAAATTTAATGACTGCATAAATAGTTTTTTGCACTTACCTCAGTAAGAAAAATGTGAAAACCCAAAGTAGTTGACATGGGTTGTGGTTCTAGAAAACCCGACGGTACCCGATAAAATTCCATTATTACACTTTTACAGTTACTATTTTGATCACGAAATGTAGATTTTAAGTATACAATGTGAACATTCAAAAAGAAGTGAAAATAAAAATGTTTCTTATCTGCACAAAAACACAAACCAAGGCAGCAAATACAGAGAGTGAATGCACACAACTTCGCAAAGTCATATTCAAGGCTGGTTCAGAAGAGATTTAGGATTTACTTATAGGCTACTTTACGTTTTAAAGCAGTAGAAAAAGGGCCATCCCTTTCCTTTCTCATTATCAACATTTTGGTGGTTAAAGAATGAGCACCAGAAAGCAGAGTTCTTGCACTTTTCCTGTAAACAACGTAACTAGCTTCATTGTTGAAATCACCAACATGCATGGAATTTGAAAATGTTGGTGGGTCTTCCTTCATATAGGTGTTCTCATTTGTCATGAGTGCTGTTTCCTTTTTTTCGTAAAATTATCGTATTACAAAAACCCAAAGATTTAAAACAAAGAGTAGCATCATAAAAAGTGAGATGAAACATGAAAATCGTAAAAAGGGCAACAACGTTCCTTTTTACACATGCGAGCTTCTTCTTTGGTATGGTTTTTATGTTACATGCTTATTCACTGAGAAAATCATGACATATTATTGGCAATTTAGGAAAAATAAGTATATATTGTATAGGTATACTTACATCCTTGGAAAACATCTACTCATCTTTCCTAAATAGACAAAGCTATTGCTACTCCACGTTGTGTTTTTATAGTAAATCACATCAAACGGTAATTTAGCAAAAATAATGTTACTAATTATGTACACACCGAATACAGCACACGGCATCATCGTCATTAGAGCACACGATATACGAGCTAATGCTGTAAGATCGATGTGCAAAAGTTTACCCATTCTTCTCCATCACATCACATTCTTCTCCATCACATCACATTCTTCTCAAAGACCAGCAAAAAGATTTTGTATAAAAGCCTAGCCTAAAAACTGAAGAACCACAGGATCTCGCCACGAGCAAGAGTAAACTGTTCATTTATGAAAGGAAAACACAGATGAGAACCACTACCAACAAAACCCTAAAACAAGGCCAAGCTAGGCTCTACTGAAATTTCCCCGTTCCCTTCGTCATCATCAGCAACATAACTTTATGGGTTTACCTCTACATGTCCCCATTTTCATCATGACAACGATCACTGTTTTAATATTTTTTCCCTGGTGAAATAGTGTATGGTTCAACTCTATGTATCTAATCACACACTAACAACAATATGTGTATTTTTATGCTACCGCCAATGTTTGCTCTAGCTGTATCAAATCATTTGAAAAGAGTAGAACATCTTCTTCATCGTCATATACTCATCATTATCATACACACATCATCATCTCATGGGAATCCAAAAAAATCGAGGACAGCTAATATTCATACACATACACACATATTGATACGCCAAGAAAAGAGAAAACGCAAAATACTCCACCAAACATGCAAACATGCAAAAATTTGTTAAATAGTAAAATTACTTTAGTATGCATCTCTCATCTTGTCATATTCCGAATACTCAGATTGTTTTCGTCTCTTTAAATGAAAGCGCAATCTCAAATGTACAATTAATGGTAGTCCTAACTAGTTACCAGTTTTAATGATGAGCTATCAAGTGGTAAATTAATTGGAGAAATTAACAGCACCACATGCCCATGCATTGTTGAGTGATGATGATGTGATGATGCAACTTATGCAATTTATGCACTGCTAGCTCAGTTAATGTTACGCAGAGAAAATCCAGTGCCTGTGCAGTGCACCAAGCCAGTTGACTGCTTCTTTGCTTTGCTCGCACCTTTTCGCGCGCTTTCCTTTTCTGCTTTCTTGGGCTTGCTGCTTTGCTCCTTTTTCACATTTACCAGTTTTCACCGTGTTAGGTTATCCCTAGGGATGTTGGTTTGGCGTTTTTTACAGTGTTAGGTTATCGATTTTAGAGTATTGAGTGTTAAATTGGTTGGTTTTATAGTGTTGGGTTAGGCTTTTCTCAGTGTTAGGTTATCTTGTACACATTTTACACTTGGAAAGCCCAACAAAGTAGCAAATCGATGCATTTTTATCTGTTTTACCGTTTCCAATTTTGTGTGTGGCATGGGGGGAGCAAAAGGACGTTTTTAAAATGTGGAAATTGAGGCGACGAGGATGAGCAAGTCATAGTTTTAGTTAGTTCACCTGTATTTTTCAATTACCCAATTTTAGTGACAGTGATATAGAAATTAGAACCAAGTGAGATGTTTAAAAAAATTAATTCTTCTTCAGAAAATCCAGAATGATGAATATTTGATTACATAATTAAACAGCAGACTATAATAAATCTTTTGTAGACTTTACATACTTGCTGCTACTTTTTGAGACAATTCTGTTAGTGAAACAATTTTTAATTCAAGCTGGATGCTATTTAAATGCTCAATTAGGGTTGGACAAAGTACTGACATTTTTTGACTGATGAAGTGCATTGCATTTCATTGCGAACACATGATAATAAGTACTAATTTATGTGCAAAGATTCAAATTTCATTTTTGCGATTTACAATATTTTTTGGGACAATGCAGTACAGGTGAATTCTGTAAAGCATGTGACTGCTACACCTAATTTTTTCTCTCTTTTTCAACAACGCTCACGCATCCATTTTTTATCATGCAAATTAAAGTAATTCGGATCCAAAGAGACTAGTCAGTACAACACGAGCAATCATTGCAAATCGAAAGAAAAGCTATAAAGGAATGAATGTATTTTTTTGGCAAAGCTATAGCACATATATATTTTAAGTACCTAATTTTTTGCTTCCATGTCCAAAAAGGAACTTTTTCCTTGTTTTTTTTTTAATTTCTGCTTTCCAATCCAGTTATGAATACCTACTTGGCTGACATTTCATTTGCCCTTCAAATACATTATAAGCCTCTTTTCTTGATGAGCAGCATAAAAATAGCATTCCTGGGGTATACATTTACTAATTAGTAAATAATTAATTAATAAACAATTAATTATTTAAGTAGAAAATGCACAAGAAATTGCACACAACTCCAATGTTAGGTACTCACAACTTGTCCTCAGTGAAATGTATAAATGAGAAATCACGACAGCAAAAATATTTACAATGCAAGAAAATGTTTCTGCGTCTCTTGCTCAATAGCCAAAACAAGGAGAAAAATAGAAAAAACGATGCTCTACTCTAATTGCTTTTCTGTGGATTCAAAGCAATTTAAACGCAACGCTGCTCAACCCTTTTCTACGCTGATTACAAGGCAAGGCTGTTTTACACAACTTGCATGTAAAACCTTTCATATGAAAGATGCAGAGCTGGAAGCACTTGCAGGAATGGCTACTAACTAATACACCGGGGTAGGGTTGACAGCATGTTGGATGTGAAAGATTTGCCTTGTCTTGTCATATGTTGGGTTCTCTTGATTTGCTCTGCTCTCTGCACCATTCATCATTCAACCTTATCACTATCACTTAATTACATTTTCTCTGCAGTTTTTGAAACAGTTTGCATTTATTTGTTAATTTGCAATGGCCCATAACTTCGGAATTCATAGCGGATATTTCCATCCTGTTTTACGGAAATGGCAACAATCCAATACCGGCATTCGTCCAGAGAATCTCATGTACCCTATTTTCATCTCGTAAGTTTCTTGGCTATTGACTTTATTTTGGAAAAGTGAAGAAAAACTTAATCTAGTTGAAAAAGTAATCACAATGCTTTTCGATTAGATTTGATCCGAATGCTGAGGAAGAAATAGCTTCCATGCCTGGAGTAAAACGCTGGGGAGTCAATCAAATAGCGGATCATTTACAGCCATTAGTCGCTGCTGGTCTTCAGTCCATTTTGATTTTTGGTGTGCCTGATGATAAGACAAAAGTAATTAGACTTATCATAAATGAAAATCTGTTCCATTGACCTTGATTTTGTCGATTGCACTAACAAATTGAAATGATTTTTTAAAAGGATGAAACTGGAAGTGTTGCTGACAACCCAGATAAATCTCCTGTGATTCCTGCTATCAAGCTTATTCGGCAAAAGTTTCCAGATCTTTTAATAGCTTGTGATATTTGTCTATGTACATGGACAACTCATGGCCACTGTGGCATCATTACTGATGAAGGTATTGATATGGAAAAGTCAACAGCAAGATTAGCCGAGATTGCTGTAAGTTTTGCTAAAGCAGGCTGCCACATTGTGGCCCCATCGGATATGATGGATGGTAGAATTCTAGCAATTAAAAAGGGATTAGTAAACGCTAACTTAAGTCGAAAGGTATTTATCATGATTTATTTTCACATACGATGTAAAATGACTATTTGAATTTTATTTGGTAGCGTTTTTAATTGCTAAACTCTTACAGGTGTCAGTTCTTTCATATTCTGCCAAATTTTCGTCATGTCTTTACGGCCCATTCCGGGATGCCGCCAAGTCTGCACCAAGTTTTGGAGACAGACGTGCCTATCAGCTTCCAGTGGGATCGTCTGGATTAGCCGAAAGAGCTGTGGTGCGTGTAATCTTTTAATTTTGTTTTTTTTTCGAAATACAGCCAGATCTCAGATCTGTCTGAATATAAAATGTTTTTCACTTTTAGGATCGTGACGTAGCTGAAGGTGCTGACATGCTTATGGTGAAACCTGGAATATATTACTTGGATATCATCAGAAATGTTAAACAAAAATACCCGAATTATCCACTTTTTGCTTATCAGGTAATAAAATAATAACACTGTTCGCTCGCACTGGACGCATATTAGTCAAGTGCTTCCTACGCTCATGCTCATCATGTGCGACAATTAAGTCACATGCAGCATCACTATAAATAAGTATTTAAAATTACTCATTTTTTAAATCCTGTTACTTTAAACGTGTAATTTTGTTGTATTTAGGTTTCTGGTGAATATTCTTCAATCATTCTTGGTGCTAAAAATGGCCTGTTCAATCTAGAATCGGCAATTACGGAGGCGATGACGTGCTTTCGCAGAGCAGGGACCGACGTGATAATCTCATATTTCACACCAAAACTTTTACAAATGATGCAAGATGGACAGATTTGATGCTAACAAGTGCAAAAAATGCATAAAATGTACAGAGTTGTAGTTTTATAACAGAAAATAAATAAATAGATCATTGAATCAATCGTTTATATTTAATTTTGGTCGGAAAGACTTTTTTTGTTTGAATCACTCATGTAATCATCCGGAAGAGTCATCACGGACAAGGTCTTAACCATTTACCATGGCCATGGCATATGATATGGTGGCAAAATATCGATTTGTGTACTTTTTGTAATTCACTAAAAAGGTCAATAATCCATGTTAGCAAAATTGCTGATAAGATAACATTGCAAATAGTATTAAGTGTGAAAATGCGTTGCCAATCTCACTTTGTTCAATTATATCAATCGTATTTTTATAAAACTTGAACATATTATTATTTGTGTTACATATAAGCAGTAACGAAATGCAGTAAAGAACCAGGTACAATTGTAGTATCAATGTGTTGAGTTGAGATTAACAATCATGAGACTTGGCCCTGAGCAAATGTTGACACTATACTCATAAAAAAGAGATAAAGTGCATAATACATAACTTCAGTCACACCACACCACTGATAATTAGAGAATGATAAGAACTTCCTACTAAAATTGAAATGCGTGTTACATGCACTTCCATCATACCAATTAACCAACTAATTCAAGATTCTTTGTATTCCTGAAATAAAAAAATCCATCAAAGTTTGAGAGTAGAAGTACCAATTGGTTTGAGGTAAAATGCCTCTTTTTACAGGGAAAGTAAATAATGGTTTTTAATAGACAAGATATGCGTGCATATCTAATATCAATAACATTCAATTTAGGATATTTTTAGTGATCTGTAAAATATCTGGAACTAAAACTTTCCAACTAACTGGAAACTGGAACTTTCCATTAAGTAATTCGAAAAAGTGAAACCTTTTAAGTGATGTCTTCTCCCGACGTAAGAGTGGAAACAAGAAGGAAGGGAAGTTTCTCAAATCCCGAAATGTTCAACACTGCCGAGTATTTATCATGGAGGCGTCTGCACTTGAGCAAATCAAAATTGACCAACGTTACGGAAATGGCAAGCTTCATGGCTGGATTTGCAGTGGTGAGAAAATTATGCGGGTAAAGCGGTGGTGCTAACACGATGAAAGAAACAAAGTAGTAAAGTCATGCTAAAAAATTTAAAACATCTTTCATTCATTCAGGTGGCAACTGTAGAGCTGCAAATTAATGATGACGACGTTCGTCCACCTCTTCTTGCTGCATTTGTGGTGACCACGTCTCTCCTTGTGGGAACGTGTATGATAGCTATTACGATTTCAACATGTGTGCTTCCACATCTTGAGTCTGTAGCTAAAACGTCAAACATTTCCGGAGCCAATCAGTCCCCTCACGATAAAATGCAACGGTTAATTGATATTAGTTGGATCCTAACGAATTCTGCCTCATTGTTTTTCTTTACTCTGGATGTTATCTTAATGTGTTGGATAAAATATACATATTTCACTATTGGAGCTTCAATTGCAGGTCTGTATTATGAATGAACAATGCCTATAAAGTAAACTGCACAAATTTTTCATTGGGAATTATCTTTTTGAATTCTAGCTACCGTGATTATGGCACCAGTTCTCATAATAATTTTGGTCTTTGCCTTTCTATTTTATCGAAGAATAGTTAAACATCAATACGTTATATCCAGCATGAAATACGAAGAGCTGGAAAGAATGCACAAGCAACTAGAACGAGCTTCATCTCTAAACTCGTTAAGTTATCAAGGGACCATCACGTCCAACCACCAAGCTCAAGGGAGTTTACCAAGTCTTAAAAAACAATGTATGCAACAACAACAGCAAAACCGAACTCATCAGCAGCAAGGAGGTCAAGGTAGTCCCAGTCCTCATTCTAGTCAGGTACCTCCGCCGTTACCTTCTCCACGTTTTCCGCAGTTTCCACCTTCCAGAAACTTTCAACGACATTTTTCACATCCTGACCAGCTTCCATTTAACTATAGTACTCATCCTGGTGGTTATTATGTTGATCCAAGATCACGATTTTTGCCTCCAGCGCCACCGCCACCTTCAGACACGCCAACAACAATGCCCGTAAGTCCTGCAGGGTCAAGTAAATCACTTTCTCCATCAGTATTGACCGTATAGATCATTTTAGAACCAATTAAGTGAAGGATACAAATTCCTATTTTTGTTCCATTTTATATTAATTGTGATTTATTGACATTGTTGGTTTTGACATAAGTTTTTAAATATCTTAATTACTTGATTAGTTTAGATATACTATATATACTGTGGTATATATTGTTGTGGATATAATGTTTTTGTATAATATTGCATGTAAGTATGTATATATCTATTTATAGAATACATATAGACGTCTTTCATAATTGTAATTTGTAATTTTTAATTAAGTGTACAGACATTGTAAGTATTTTTATGATACAATAAAATTGATAGAGATTGGTTGAAGTACAGAGAGTACAAGTCACATGTGTAGAACCATACACAACTAATTAACTATACATAAAGTTAAATACATTTAAAATAGATAATAGGAATTGTGTTCAGTGTTCAGCAAGGAAAAGTCCCATTCCCTTAAATTCTCCGTTTGCCATTTAGCATTACAAGTGGACAACACACAACAATTTATTCTAGTTTTTTGTCATCTATAAATTGTAATGTTTAAAACTTAAGTCACATTACTCACATTATGTACGATTCCCTTTCACACAGAGTTTGCACACTAGTACAATGTTTTTTAGCAATTAACAATTTTTATAAGACTTTCTTTATAATTATTACAAGGTAAGTTTTTGGTATAATTTTATAGATTGAAAATTTGACTAGAGTAGGGAGAATGTTTTAAAAATCTTTTTTTTTTTTAGGATAAATATTTATTGAGTAGGTTTCATTTTTATAGGCTTTGATTATGGATGTAATGATGATCATCAAGAAGGCTATATTTTAATTTGTTTCGCTTGCATCATATTTTGCATTTTCGTAAAATTCTATTGCGAATTTTGAATCAATAATTTGTTTTACTATACAATTTTTAACAGTTTCTTCATTGTTTCCTGGATTTGTTTCTTTTTTGAAATTTTGCGTTGACTGAAGAAGTAGGTAGCACCACATGTCAAGTCAAGTAGCATCATGTATGTATGTATTTCTCTTCTAATTTTCGAATGTAGCAGTATTTTCTGCATGATAATTAGGTGAAGGTAAGGTTCCGCCGGCAAGTCTTCGTAGTAGATTCCAATTTTTAATTTGGTGAAAGGTCATCATCTCATTTATTCTGTGGTAAAAAATAATTTTCACGTGACATGACCAATTTTTCATAAGTTTGTTGATTGTTGTCGACCAAGAAGAACGCAAAAATATAGTCGGCTAGTTTTAAACATTTCATAGCAAAACTGATTTCTGCTGACCATGTATAGGATTTCATCTACATGGTTGGTTTGGTTGGTTGTATTTGAATTTTATAGTTGAATTATTTATGTACAAAGTTAGTGGAAAAAAGTTAAAATGTGTCACAAGTCACAAGTCACAGCACCAAGTCATGTTACACGTGAAAGTTATGTACAAATTACATAATTACAAATACATACATAAAAGCTTTTTTGTGTGAACGAACATTCAAGAATTAATTTTTGTTTTTAGCAATTTTTGTTGCCGACATTCCGGTACGTTGAATGTTAATTAGTGATGTGTGGTGAAATTGGTGGTGGGTGGTTTGGTGAAGTTTTTTTCATAACAGACAAGACAGTGTGCAGAGAATGAAGAAAGTGATTGATTAAAATTTTTGTCCATGTATCGTTCTTAGAAATTAGTAAACCAAATTCTTACTTTGATAGTCAATTGTGGTGAAAGGTTATAGTTATACAATATACTTTAGGTGGTATAATTAATTATAGTTTTAGTACAGAAGTTTCATTAGAAAGTATACTATAAAGTTTTGACAACCATAAAATA
Source organism: Entomobrya multifasciata (assembly GCA_034693345.1). Classification (NCBI taxonomy): domain Eukaryota; kingdom Metazoa; phylum Arthropoda; class Collembola; order Entomobryomorpha; family Entomobryidae; genus Entomobrya; species Entomobrya multifasciata. Next base: position 9,713 of record JAQFXM010003379.1, on the reverse strand, counting down.
TTGTGTTGAAAAAATTTTCTAGTAGTTTTATACAATCTAGTAATTTGATTATAATTTCACTTATAATTAAATTTGTGGCTTTTACAGCTTCACAGCACGAGAGTAGTTTTTAAATAAGTAGCAGCGCGACAGAAAAGTTCGGCTACCGAAAAGGCCTTGATTATTGATGCAGCAGCGTAGCCGGCACTGAATGATTTTTTTTGGAGTTAATGAAGTTAATTAAAAATTATTCTTAGAAAAATGTGTGTGTGTGTGTTTTTTTGTTAAGCAAGTTTGTTATTGCATTGCAGTCAATTCCAAAATACTTGATGGTTTTTTTCTCAACAGGATTTTTGCTTTGTTTTAATGATGCAAGTGTGTATTTACATTTGTTGGCTAACCATTCATAATGAATGGTCATACAAATACAATCAAATTTTAGTATTTTTTGGTGATTTTTTTCTTGCATTTTTATATACACAGCTAAATACGTTGGCCCATTCAACACCATTTTTTATTTACAAGATTAGTACCGTCATAATATATTTTGTCTTGTAATTAGTTTTAAGCTTAAAATTAGCAATTTCGTATAGTTTTTGTTAATTTTATTAGAGCTTTGGATTAGATTAGTTAAAATGATTTTTTAAATTAGTTTTTAGTATCCTGATTATTTCTCACTTTTAAGTTTTGATATTATTGATAATTGAATGAAACATTTGAGTAAATAAAATTTAGGTTTAAAATTCAAATACATTTAAAAAATCTAATGTAGGAGGAAATTTTCCTAATTTTTTCCAACAACTTTTGTATTTTAAAATAAAAATTATCCTCTTGATGAAATAATTTGTGGAATGAATACGATATAAATTTTTGCTTGCTGCTATTCATGTTGATATTTTTCTTTGATGCATAAAAATAACATGTTGAGGTGGTGGTGGTGGATGAGACTCTGTTGGACGTGACATGAATGATATCGATTTACTGAAAAAAGTTTTATATTTTGTGCACTAGGGTTCTCAAGAGTTTCAAAAGCATACAATTGCAAGTCATCTTTAGTCACTACTAGATGATGTCCTTCTGGATTTATTACATTGTATGTCATTTGAGGATGGTGTTTCTGGTAAAGAAATGGAATCAGAGGAGGATGAAGTGGATGGTGGTGTCGAAGGTAAATCGCCAGCCACAATGGGGGCGTTCCCCGTTAATCATTGCATCCTACAAGCTGGGACTCTTTGATTCCACGTATTGACAACACGAGCGTGACGATGAGCCTGAGATGATGAATGGCCGCCACCACCACCCTCAAAACTAGCACTACTAGCCGACTTGCGTAAATTGGTCATGTCATGTAAATAGGCAGATTGTGTAGGGGAAGTTGGGGAGCTGGCACAGCCAAGGGGCATGGGCATGATGATCGAACCTGCATCTGGATTCGGAGAATGAGACTTTGATCTACGAGGACGAGCGGCCATTGACTGTCATCTTTGGTTTAGGGCTAGTGTTGATATCATTGGTGGTCGCACTGGTCGGTTGTCAAGAATCTTTTCTAGTTCATTCATCACGTTAGTTGTCAGCTTCGGGATTAGCTGTAAAAGAAAGAAGACAGGAAGGGAAAGCAAGATGAAAAAATGAACTCTTCCTTGGAACAGTCAGCTTTGTTTTATTACTTGTCAGTTTAAAAACTTTTCTTTTATAGTTTTTTTTACCTGCAATGCTTGCAAATAACTGGCAAGTTCTTGAGCGGTTGTTGGACCGACCAGCATGCACTGAACTGGATCATTTTTAAGACACCATGCTATAACTAATTGAGATAATGTACAACCATTCTTCTCCGCTAAGGCTGCGATTTCTCTACTAATCTTTTGTTGCTGGAGCTGCTTCTGAGCGAGGGCTTCTTCTGTCGATATCGATCGTTCTTTGTTCCAATTCTGAGAGGAATATAAATAAATAAACAAAAGAAAATTCCCAACAAGGGATCAATTTGTGTATAAAATACTTTGCAAATATACAAACAATATACCAATTACCACTGAGATTTGCACTAAAATATAATATGCTATGTACCATAAATTACGAATTTTACAGAATGACTGAAAATGTTTTTAATTCTGTCATCAAACTGACATGTCTGGTCTGTGGTATTTGGTATATCGTGTATGAAAATTCTTCGTTTCTCACTAAAACGTGCACAGATAATATTATATTTTTCATACATATGTCCATTATGCCAGCAAAAATGCTCTTCTTGTAGTACACACTTCTATACCTTCAGTTACATCATCTACAAAAGCTTTTTTGTACAGCATGAAGTAAAGAGATAAAAGCTTAAAAATTGGGGAAAGTCGACAGTCACAAAAGCAATGAAAGTTATAAGCTGTAAGCCAAGCCAAAAAGCAGTTGACGCCTTTCAAAAAACCTTTTCTTTTTGCAATACAACTGCCAAAGCTCCTTTTGACGTACATATTTACATACATAAAACTACAACAAAAATATACATACATATTTTTTTAGGATGTAGCATCAATTTCTATTTTTACACTTATATTTACATGAATCTGTACATAATCTATGGAGAAAGCGTGCTTTGGATATGAAATCAACAAACAAAACTGGTTTCACATTGGAAAGAACAGCTTTCACTTTTTTCATGTTACCAGTAATTGCCAAAAAAAAGATATCAAAACTAGATAGATTTGTGATTAGCTGCCTGTCACTAACTAATGTACATACTACTCTACTTGCTAGTTTGATGATGCACCCTCTCTATTTTCTACTTTTCCTGGTAAATGGGGAAAGTGCCAGAAATGGGATGACAGCTCGGCTGTAAATACATAGCGTGTACTGATAAGGATATGAACTGGGGAAAAATTAGATCCTTTTCTGTAAAGGTAATTTCCGTTATGTCACGTTATTTGCTTTTGCGGTGTGATGTGTGTTACATGCATACATACTTGGTTGGTGTCCTGTCCCTTTCTGTTTTTTCTCTCTTTTTCTCTATTTTTATGGAGAGCTACAACAATAAAAATGTTTTTCATTCTTTTTCCATTCCATAAAACCTTGTGTACTGCACATAAAACAGTAATACATTTGTTCTACTTATACTATGATGTCTGATTTGATTGTGCGAGTGTGTAGCTACCATTGACTAAAAAGATGGTGTGATAAAACCCGTGTGGATGAAAATTGGTGCAATAATAAGAGCGAAAAAATGGTGCAATGGCATTGCTATACGCAGTTCATTCAAAAAAGGAGTGAATAAAAAGGCAGCTCTCTAAATAACGTCATAATAACAGTTCCCCACCTTCATATTTTGCACGAAATTCAGCCCATCATGTCTGTATAATAGTAACAATTAAAAGTAACGAGCTCATTTGCACTTTTTCACTCAAATCACAGCGAAACATGTAGAAAAAATCTATACTTCTAAGGTGCGTACTCTGAAGCAAAAAGTAATTAGAGATATTTCGTCAATATTGCGGTAAAACTGAGCGGATGATGAACTATAAAAATAGTATGTTACTTTTGTGCTGAATAACATTATTTGGCAGATATTGACCAAACCCCTGCCCTAAATTTGCGCGTTCCCTGAATACTGACTGGATGTCTAGCTTACTGTTCATAAATCTGATACATAAATCATGGATAACCTAAAAAATGAATGTGAAATTTTTCTCTGGTTTTTTGTTGGGTATCATCATATAAATAATATAGAAGTTTTTTGTTTTGTTTGTTCTGTACTTGTCTGGATTCGCGGTATAAATCTCTCACCTCTTTCCCTGGTTGCATTTCGTCTTCATTCCAACTGTATGAGGATGAGTACTTTTTCTGTAAACATAAAATAAATCAGACCCTGTGAAATAAATTGTATCTTTTTTGTGTTGTTTATTTTTCTTGTTTTGTCAAACAAATGTAGTCATATTGCCAGAAATAAAATATTTTTATTAGGAATATTCATATAAATCCTGCATTATGTTGGTCATACTGTATTTATCCTGTAGTCCTACTTTCTGTACTAGTACTAACCTCTTTTTCAAGTTTTCTCAAACTTTTTTTTACGATGTTTGCTTCTATCTGGTAGGCAAGTAACAACGGACTTGAAAGCAGACTTGTAAACTGTATATACACGTATGATTTTATGTGACATAAAAATCTCGAGCGCGTATGTACGGAAATAATAGCTTTTACTGCACATTTATACGAGACAAATTTGCAGAGAAATACAAGATAATGTCAGTGACTACACATAAAATCGAGACACAGAGACGGTGAAAGTGAGACAACACTAAAAAGTGACTATTATTAATTAAGTAAATTGTCCTGCCAAAGATAATTATGCTTAACAAAAATAGACGATATGACGCTGGACGGAACATAAAAAATATACAAATTATACATTGAACACATCGGGAACTTGAAGAATAGTTTTTTTATATGATGTGCCTTCCCTACTTGAATTACAGACGAATTGCGTGAAAAAGGATGACACATTTTAATGCACAGTTGACAAAAAAACAAATGCTCAGCTTAGCTTAAATTCAGGCAAAACTCTTTAAAAAATTTATAGTTTTTTTTCTAGTAAAAATTGTATAGTATTTGAAAAGTTACTGAAAAATATACTACAAAAAGGGAAAGTTTGCGAAAAATTAAGCCATAATGAAAGTTTCGGCTAACATTCATTGTTTCAAACTTTGGACTTTTTGGAAAAATATATGCATGAATATAATACACGCAGCGTTTAAGTCGCATGACTTAGTACTGATTGTAAAAATATCAATAATTAAACATATCTATGAACTTGATTTAAAACAAGTTTTTGTGTTATTTTCTACAGCTTAAATTGCTTTAAAAAGTTTTAAAATAGTTTGAATGGAAATATGAAAATTATTAGTCAGTCATTAATGAAAATGCGTTGCTTTCTTTACCAAAATAGCGTTAATTGGACAACCTGCAAAAATGGTAATGATAACTACATACTAAAGCTATGATGACTGACATTATACGATGAACTATACTGAAAAAAATCAATTTAGCTTGAGAAACAAACATGAAACCAATTAAAATATCATATGTATGTACACCTGATTGTGTTTAGTATACACGGAGCACACAAACAAAGCATAAAATATTTCTTAAATTTTCAAAATGTTTGTACATTAAGTGGGATTTGTGGGATACATTTTTTGTTCAAGCGAAAGGTAAAAAAATAATTTCAAAAATTGCACGAACCTTCATCGAAGACCGAAACGCTAAGGCAAGAGATTCTTCTGTATTCTTTCCTAAAGCTTTATAGAAGCTCATTGTGAGAGGAGACCAAGTCATCAGACCAACACCTGCAAATATTCGTTTTAAAGATTTTAAATAATAATATTGACAGCCCTTCTTCATTCAATTAAATACCTTGTAAACACATTCAGTAAAAACGATTCTACAACTGAATTTAACTAAACGATCACTTGACAAATTGTACAAACCAATTTTGTTGTAAAGCTCTTGCATATATAGCTCAGGCTTGTCTCTACAGAAAAAGTGGTACTCAGCCTGTTCGGTGATTGGCGTTATACAATTGAACTGGCGACAATTTGAGTAGGCCTCCATGATATCAACGGGAGTCCATTTTGATGTTCCCCAGTACATAGCCATACCATTCGTTATCACTTGAGTCATGGCTCGAACAATTTCTGGAATAAAATTGGATAAAACATTTGTAAACATTCATTTAATTGTGTTTTACGTTATTTGCCACGTTGATATAGTTTAAATGCATACTTAAAAGTATATTTATTTGCAATGAGAAAGTTAAGGAACATCACAAGTAATAGCAAAGTATTTTTTATCTTTAGTGGTATCTTTAATTACCAATCCTACTTGGTACAGACTATAACAGTTCTGCTTATTATTTTGAATTGCAAACGAGATGAGCAAACTTTTCTTGTATAAAACATGCATGATCGGATCATTTTCTTCAAAACATAGTACATGCAAACCCTGAATGGAACTACTTTGTTTCAAAAAGCAAGAACAAAACTAACGATCAATGAAATTACATGCCATCATATTATACCCTCTTAGAGAAAATGAAATTGCTCTGTTAATTAAACAGTGGTACTCCAATTTCCAAAATCTACAATTACTTATCAGCATTATGTCTTCTCCTCTTCACAATATCAACTTTCACCCAAACATACTAACAAAAGTAGAGTATATCTTTCCCTGTCAAGCCAAGTGGCATGCATTTTGAACTAAAAAAATTGGTATAAATTGTTAAATGGTTTACTTGCTAGTAAAACGTGAAGAGGGGTAACATGAGGAGATTCATATATTTGGTATGTGTTACCGCACTGCAACATTTCGACATTCGCATCGCAGACATTTTGGGTTCTTTATCTACAGCGCACACACGTGCTTCACTTATGCACACGTATACATTTTCAAAAAAATCTCTCCCTGGATCTGGATTCTCACGTGAGAAATAACATCTCATTCAACCAAATGGTTTTTTTTTTACAAAAAGCAGTAGTAGTAACAGGTACACGGTGGTTCTTCATGCTCTAGCAGAGGTTATCTTCGCTTTAAATAAATTAGCAACCTTAAATAACAGCTAGAGGAGTACAATGGCGGCGTATCAAGTAAAATTCCATTCCCCTCACGATCTCACCCTCACATTGTGTGGAATAAAGAAAGCATTCTATTCACAAAGAATAATTTTTAGTATCATTTCTGGTAATGAGATATAGTCATAACATGAATTTTTAAATTAAGGCCTTTCTCCGTCAGCCCGAGGTCACACTGTGATCCTTTACTGAAATCTAGGCACAATGCGAACGAAATGACAGCTATATAGCGTTTCCACTATAAATACTTTCTCCCATTCTTACACATTTAACCATGCTACCAACGAAAGTTCACGTCCAAGGCACCAGAGAAAAAAATGATGATATCTCGTTCACCAGAGAGAAGCCAAACGACTTGCTAGCAAACACTTTGTAAAGAGGCATCTAGTCACCATAGTTGGTGTGGTATAGCATGCTCAACTACAAATTCAATCTAATTCATACAACTTCTTGTCGGAAGAATAATTGTTTGGCTTTTGTAGCGAATTACATCCAACGAAAGTTGCAAGATGCATGATCGTATCGTAATTGCGTTTACCCAACAGAGCAATATTTTATTTCATAAGTTGATTACGTCAAAATGTTGCCTTTTCCCTTTTCATTTGGGTTACATTGTGCTGTTTTCTTTGTTACTACATTACATATGACAATGTCCAGCTATTTTTGTACTACACCATATTTCTAGATTAGACAAGTATAAGCCTAAATTTTTTTATTTGTTTTATTGTAGCATGCTGTTACCTTCCATAGGGCACGTTGAATCCGCCCGGTGGATGATCACTATATCAATATACTCCAGCTGTAACCTTTCCAGTGAAGCTTTGACACATTCAATGATATACTTGCGGGACAGTCCCCGTTCATCACACCTGCAAAGAATAAACAAACAGTAATTAAAGTTAGCTGGCATATTACATAAAGTTACATCTACAGCATATAAATTCCACTCAACGGCTTTAATAAAGATATCAATGACCTTAGATGTTTATACAGTGTATACTTTCACTTTTTGGGATTTTTGCTCTTTAGTCACATATCAGTAGAGAAAGTTAAGTAAAAATATCTGAGTTCAGAGAATTTATGGTCCAACTGGTCACAGCGAGTTCATAAGTCAACAACAACAAATTAGTTTTTGGCATTTCCTTTTTATGGCACACGTTTCATAATAACCTACGTTGAAAAACCTAAGGGATCAATATGTACTTACACACATACGTGTGCCATTTTTTCAAACGGAAGCTAGAAATTTTCCTGATTAGATTACCAAGATTGTGTGCCTAATTGGAACTTCATACATTTTTCAGTAACCCTCCATCCACCAACAAATTATCTAGCTGCCTTTTTCTAATGTATTTCAAACACTTTCATTCATATTATAAAGAATTCATAAAGCAATCAATTAATTTACACTTGCTGCCTAAGATAAAACGAAAAAAAATCTAAACAAAATGTCAATGGCAATATCATTTTCCTTGGGCTACAAACTAAAGTGCATCTTGTGTTCCTCATCACCACTTCTGACCTAGATCGTGCGTGATAGAAAAGATCCTTGTCTTGTGGTGTGGATAGAAAATGGAGAGAGAGTATATTACGCAAAAAAAAGTTTGTGCTTTTGTTCAAACATTTTATATAGATGGCATGCTTTTATATATGTCAGAATATGTACCGGATAAAAAAAATTGTGATGGTGAAAGAAAGCCCTCCAAACAAGAAAAATGAAAGTTCGAGCGTGGCGTAGAGCAAAACGCTGCAACTATGATATAAACAAACCACCACACAAGACCACGACGATAGTCATTGTAAGCATGGCTGAGATTCTACCCGGATTGTGCCAATGAATTGAGCTGAAATTCGCCGTTCCAGAAAGAAAGCAGGGAAAGTGCTTTTTGACTATAGTCAAGCAAGTACAAAGAAGGGGTAATAATAACACACATTGCTGTTTTGCTGTATATGATAATGGTGATGGTAATACATGAAGTAAACTTTAAAAAGAAAAAAAATCACTTGTCTGGTTATATAACGTGGTATCCCTTAAGCATGGCGCCTCATCAAATCTATAAAGTTTTTTTGTATGTTGTACATACTTATCTTATAACCACAACCATTATACAAATCAACAAACTTCAGTGTTTGTAGTGAAAATATGGATACACAAAGCAATAGCAATGTACATAAACTTTTTAAGAGGAAAAATACCAAAGGCAGTGTTCTCCCTGCCGCCACATTCCACTTTTCTTGTGTGAGACACGCAGGCAGACACATGCATTTCCCCTCGTGGTGGAAAAAAGAAGGAAAATGCCAAAAGAAAAGAAAAAGAGAAGGAAGAGGAGGAGAAAGTATTATGGAAAAAAGGAGAGGAAGCCACGGATAAACTACTAGTGCTGCTGGCAGAAATATCACCAAAAGCTATTTAGTGAGTCGGCTCACATAAGAATCCACTTTGACAGGGACAGCAACATATATGTCATGCACATTTTTAGAATATTATGATTTGTGGTAGGTGAATAATATGATTATATGGTGGGTCTGATGATCATAAAGGAAGTGACTGCCTTTACATTACAATGAACTGTTGGGGAAGAAGAGAAAACGAAAAAAAGGACAGGGAGTAGGTGACATACTTAATACTTTACTGTTGTATTAAGGATGAATAAGGCTTTTGGAAGTATTTTCGTTTTAAAATTGCCAACTTGCATTTAATTGGGGATCATTGTACAAATGAAAATAACGGTTGACAATCACAACCTCTATTCTTGGATCAGCGAAATATTTATAGAAATATCATATTTCAAACTTTTGAATTTAAAATTTGTTTAGATAGACATAAACGCTAACAAAATAAAAATTGTAAAGTTGCGGATTTCCGTTAACAATAGGTGATTCTGTGCTTATATTCAGTGATAACGGTGCAAAAACTGTACCACAAGACGTACGCTAATTACAATTAACGATTCAAATATCTGCCAAAGAAAATTTAATTTTGTCACGTTTTATATTAAACATTATATTTCTCAGGAGTAGGAGAACAATTCTACCAAGGAATGGTTAAAGGAATTTATTTGAAAACTGTGTCAAATGTATGTCGCGGTCAAGAATTTAGAATTCGAATCGGTTGAAACAAGG
>JAQFXM010003378.1:0-20482 GCA_034693345.1 Entomobrya multifasciata | reverse complement strand
TAAATAGATCATTGGTTCCCTTTAATGTAACAAATTATTACAGAGTATCTAATTTAACCGTCTACCAGGGTTTATTTTCGCTTTAGATGTCTTGCACAAAGCTTATCCAGCCTTTCTCTTCCTTCTCATGCAATCATTATCTCTTTTTCAGTACAAACCATATATGGAATTATTTCAACAAAATACAAACACGTCACATAAATTCCTTCCAGGATATACTTATAGAAACGCACAGCATTTAGAAAATCGTATTATTTTTAAAAAAAGTGCAGCCCTGCCCTCACAATCTTGCCTGTCAGAGAAAACAGTAGTTTATAGTATCCATCATCATCACCTTTACTATAATACTAAGTATACCTACTCACAATACAATTGTCACACAGACAGTCATCATTATCGTCAACGAATCAGATCATTCCAAACTCATCAGTGTCCCTGGATATCCTTCTTATTGTGTTGAAAGACAATTAGATAAGTAAAAGGACTGGCACTCGCCGAACACGTAGTGAGAGATAAGTAGACACCAATGTAGCACCCCTCCCTGCATCTCACTGTTTTCTGCACAGCGTGCTTGTATCTTGATTCAAGTATACATTTGCCGAGATCCTGCATCTTCATTTCCTCTGAGCATTATATTGCTTTACTGTTGTAGTAACTGAGATTATCCCCAAGATGAGAGTAATTTAGGTACGAATCCACGTGCACATTTAATATTACAAATCCGCAGAGCACTCAACTTCTTCCAACCTGATGAGAAATTTGGACATGAACTTTTGAGAAAGCAAACAAATATCACGCAAGGATGGACGATTTATGTGGAAATATGACTAAGCTTAAGTTGAACTTTTTTGGAGACAGGAAAACAAACAACTGGTGCATTATCTTATTATATAGGCCACTCTAATGATGGAACTCAAACATATTCAATTCGTTTTTGTAATTCATCGATTTTTACAATTACTAGTAAGCGTTTGTAAGATTTTTTTGGACACAAATAGCTATTTGATATTATTTAACCTACAAAATGCAACTTATTACCAGTAGTTTTTTGAAGTTTTTTTCTGGCCAAAATATAATCGAATCCCGTTTGCATGTTCACCTGCTAAATTTCATTTTGCTTTAAAATTAATTCCATTTGAAATGATTCTACTAAATTTATAAGACAATTTTCTTTAAAGAATATAACCACAAAGCAGTTTCAAGTTTCAAAAGCAGTAATATTCGACAGTACGAGCATCTACGACTTATTTTAGCATGCATGAACCGAAATGATAATTTATTCGTCGTAAGCCCATTTTGTTTCTTTTCATGTGAAAATGAAATAGTGAGAATCCTGCGGAGTCACCCACCCATAATAATTTTATTTTCGTACGAGCGTTCTTACATAAGTATGTTTTCTAGGAATGTTTGTGTCAAGTTTTCCTGGATTCACACAAAACTTTGTCTTCAAGACACTGATAAGAGTGGGAAAATGCCGAAATTTGTAAAGTGTTGAACTACTACGAAAGCACGTCGATAAATGGGTATAAGCGACACAACAATTATTATCATGAATGGGTAAAAAGGATGCTCCTCGCTGCGCAATATGGTAAAAGCATATAGCGACAGATAGGGATGCACTTTATGCACATACACAAAGAGCTGGCATTTACAAGTGAAATATTTTCAAAGAAATCTCTTCTGGATTGTGACCGACATAGCACCTTCCATTTCCTCAAAAAGGGTGTATCTATATACATTAAACGTACGTGGGTGTAATCATGAAAGTGTATTAAACAACAATGCCGTTGTTGCCGTTATGCCAATGCCACCATCATCGAAATTCTGATATGAGCTGTATGCCACACATGCCACAGATTACATGAATACTATGACATGTATAGATGATGCGCAATAAATGTCCCTGCGTTATTTATTTTCATTTATTCCAGCTGCTTTAACAGATAATTCATATAATGAGGTAATTGACAATCAACAAACAAGAAAAAGAAACCAACCCAAGATGCCGCCTGGGTGGCTGACTTATGGACTTCCTTGCCGACTGCCGACACTCACAATTATGTATTGTCAACTTTTAAGTCAAAACTCAAACTATGTGCATCATTGTTCCCGGATCCTGCAAACATATTTCTCTTACAATAAAAGTATAAGATGGGAAACCTATATTACCTACTTTTTTGTAAGTGTAATTTAGGCATGTATGTTTTGATCTTTGATCACTAGTAGGAGAAGGACATTATACGACAAGTGAAAGACCAATTTTCAACAAGCACACTGTAGTGAAATGCTGATATCTTTTTGACTTTTGCCTTATAACCAATAAATAAATAGGTTTTCATTTCAAATCTCATCATCATTATCATTTAACGCAAAACCTTTGTGTTGTGAGTTGTAAATGATATTGGTGTTGGCGGCTTATCGGCAACTTTTCCTTTATATTCCGTGCTCAAAGCGGAAAGGCCCCGATTTATTTTGACACATATCTGAAGGGTTTCATACGTTACCGCTCTTGCTTATTCTTCGTCGGCTCTTTGATCAAGTGATCAAGAAGGAAAATGAATGAATTTCGTGTTTTATCATCATGTGCATGTATCTTTACTCCACACATACAGAATGCTCTCTTTCACACTTGCATACATTTTGGTGTGTTGCGGATGAATGAATTTTTTGGAAGACGTTCTTTATTGCGTATACGCAGAAAGCTATGAACATCCCAGAATCAGAATAAAATAGACACATTGTTCACAACCAGACATTCTGAGTTTGTTATCCAGCTCTTTTAACGATAAGCCGACACAAGCCAATCACTCTTTCGTGAAAAGTCAAAAATTTGAGTTAGAAATGGGCGAGAAGCTGCTTAGCCGGATTCTCAAAAAAACTTACAGGCATTACTCATGCACCTATGCAGTTTTATAAGTTCAGGGTTGGATGCTTCGACACTTCCATCATGTTTCTGAAGTCAACACCTCATTAGTAGAATGAAAAGGTACTGTTATGTTGTGTTGAAACAAAGATGTTCATTTATCTTAACTTCGTTATAATATTTCCCTTGAATGATTTTTTTTAGAAAAAGGAATTCCGGAAAATGTTGATGATGTCGGTTCTTATTTTAAAGGAACATGATTGATCCTACCAAATTATCAACGCGCTTTAAACTATATGTGACGGGTCTTACGTGTTAGCTCCTTTTCCCTAAATGTTGACACCCAAAGCTAATGCATTGATGAACGATGATCGTTTCTGAAGCTAAAGGGACAGAATACACTAGAAAGAATAGATCATTTGTTTTATTCATGGAAAAAATCAAGGCTCATTGATGTCATTGCAGAAGCAATGTTCCGAGTTCTCTTCGGGTGTTCCTCTACAGTCCAGATGACAGTTTGACGAAGAGAATAAAGAACAACAAAAGTCAAAGTCAAACTTAACTATCAGAAAAGCGACAAGAAAGGTGTTGGAAAATCATTGGTTTTGTAAGCAACAGCACCCAATAATCAATGTGTTGTGATGTGATCACTTCGTGTTTTTCCCTTAATAGGACCTAATGATCGTTGTGTGGCCCTAACATAAATAAATGATTGTCGCCTTTTATTCATTGACTGCTATAGTGAATAGCCAGGCCACAGAGTCATGATCACCCACGGTATAAAGCTGGATGAAGCTTAATGGTGTATATCGTACAGCTATAACTATCCATTGTTGTTTGACTGGCATTGTTAAAAGGATGTTGTTGTCCGCGTTTCTTTTTCGCTTCCTGTGTTACTACTGCTATGCATATACTGTCCTACTGCGTATAACAATGTATGGTTTCCTATTCCAAGTTGTGCTCTTCTAATATGTCGTTAGTTTAATAGAACCACAAAACCCCGTATTCTCTCGTGTTTTTTACATCATTTTTCAGGGTAATAAAGGGTAATTGTGGAGGTTTACAACTTGCCACCTACAAAGAAAAGCTGAAAATGTTATTATGTTCGACATAGAACTATCGAAGTTATCATTGTTCTGTATTGTAACTTAAAGAGTATAGAATCTTTACTTCTCGTTTGTTGATCATGATATGATTCCTTTAATACCGATATTATATGCACATCTGTGCACTACTGAACGTAAAAAATTGGCCACGATAATAACTCAGTCCAGAAATTCTAAATTTTATCCAGATAAAAGCTTCGTTTGCAATTGTTTTAAAAGGATTCATTTAAGGTTAATTCGTTAAAATAACTTTCAACTTGGCTTGAAGCAGTTCATTTTAGTATAAGAATTATGTATCAATTGTTCCTTTCCTTAAGATAGAATTATGTATATACATGAAATATAGAAGAATAGTTTAAAAGCAAAACAGCAAAAGAGACCAGACCACCCGGCCCCAACTTCGAACTTATCGAGTGCTGTGTTAATGAAGGCGGGGCTAGGTTATGTGAGAAGTTCGGATTTAGTATTATTTTTAATTCTTCAACCCACACATTAGAGCACGAAGCACACTTTTGACTTCAAATGCTGACAAAGTTCTTACGAACACCATCAAACAAATCTCTTTAGCAGCTTGCATTTTTTCGAACAATTCAGACAGGCATATTTTCTTCTTTGTTCTCCGGTTTTATCTAACAACAATTATTCTACCTCCAACTGTATTTTGTTTCCAATCTATAAGTACGTATGTTATTCCCTCAAAGAACAACACTAACATGTAATACGATGACTTGAATGCTAGTTTAACAAAGCATAATATATTATGAAAACTAGAAGTAAATGGAAGAAGAAATAAAATAAAACATTAACCTAACCCCCACACGTGAGAACATTAAGAAAAATGCCGCTGTATCTATTTAAAAATGGTTAGTTTTGACAAAAAAGAAGTACAATATAGAAAAAAGGATGAATGGGAGACAAAAAGTTGTGTGTGGTATGGATTCACTGTAGTTTGCAAATGTACACTTTTCACTATATTGGAATTTGTAAAGAAACATCATACCATCTACGTGAACTTCAAATGTATGCGGCATCACAGCCAAAATGCCAACAGGTTACCGGAACAAATTGTTGAGTTTTCTAAAGCAATGCCTTTTTGATCCCTTTTCGAAATGAGGAAGAGGGCGAAAATACATTCTTGAGCTACATTAATAGAGAAAAGGAGAATTTTTAAGTGAAAATGTAAAGGGAAGGAATGCGTCATAAAGAAAGGTGAAGACTACACTAGAGATATGATATAACAAAGTTGAACGAGGTGAGTAAGTAATTGAATTTTGACTCAATTTCAAGAACACACATGCAAGATCAAAGATGGAATTTTTCCCTAATTTTTAAAATGTTCCAACATCAACTATTCCTATACATATACACATACATGAGTAATTGATAAAATGTAATGAGTAATGGTAAGCGTAATTGAATAAAAAAGGAACGTGATGTAAGTAGGATTGGCCATCATCTTACACAGTAGTCAGTCAATGAGCATTAAAAGTGATAGTAATGACCAAGTGAAAAAACGCTTTCTCATTCTCGTCGCCTCGTATCTAAAAATCACTGGAAGCGTGTGAATGTGAATGAATACTTAATGTTTAGCCTTTTCCCGTTCATTCTATGACTTTCAGTCTTCAGTACTTTTATGTGTATATTCATCTGTGTATAAATTTGTCTCGACGTTACTTCTCCAGCAAGAGTAGTAAACTTTTTCGTTCAGTTTATATGACAAGGATGTTCTCTCATTTGCTAAGATGACTTGGCAGAAAATTATCTTTCCTATTGAAACAACACCAGCATGATCTTCGTAAATGCTAAATACAAGCTTAATACATGTTTTTGTCATGTTTACTTGATACATTATATTTTTTTACATTATTCGATCAAATCAAGGAAGCTTGACTTTAGTAATGTTTTATTTACATAAAACGAATTTCGTAGTTTGAATAGATACTTTTTTGTATGCTGTAGCCTTTTAGATTACTTGTCTGCCTCTGCCTTGACTCCAGAGAGGAAGCATGGAAATTATTCATGATGATATTTCAAAATACACAAAATGTTTACTTTTTTAAAGTTTACTTGACTCCGGATGACTCCATTATGTTGTATGAAGCAATACAAATTCAGTTGTTACACTGTCTCGGTATTGTAACGGTATCATTTTAAACTCCAAACTATGTCTACCTACAGTTCTTTGCTACCTTTTAAATAAGACTGACTAAACACGGGAAGTTATACTCATTAAATGTGAAGATAAAATATTTTAAACAGTCAACCTTAATTAAATACTGTTCAACATTACAACTAGGCCTACCTTACTATAAATACCGTTATAAAAGTTATGTTATGTTACGATCAACTCCAACGGAAAACCTGATTAATTTTACTCCAAACTCTGTCTTATTATTCAGAATATTACTTAAATACGACTGCAGCACAGTTAAAAGTTTGATAAAATTTTCTGTAATCATTGTTATTTCGAAGGAGAAAATCCAACATCAAATGATTATTCGTATTTTTAACAGGATTTTCATTAACTTATACTTCATATGCGTATATAACAAAACATCAATTGTATAGTAAGAAAGAATAGATGAAATTATGAGTTGAAGAGAACACCTGCCTTTTCCATGAATTTATTTATAAAATTTGGGAGCATGATGATAATATAAACAAAGATAGTATAAGTGAGAATTCCGAAAAACTGGAATTCAATACTTGTAAAGAAATGCCTCAAAATTAAATTTCGATTTCCGTTGAAAATTAGCGTGACATACTCATGAACAATGCTTTTGCTTCGCTGCTTGCTGTTTCATTTCTCATTCATTTCTCTCTCTCTCTCTGGCTATTGTACGTTTCAAATTTCAAAGGCATCTTCAAACGTAAGCTATATGCAGGAAAAAGTATGAGCATCATGAATTACTAAACTAGGTGCAGATGGAAATGATACATAAAGAAAATAGAAAAAATACTCTAGCTATCATACGAAAAGTCATAAATACGCCAGTTTCTTTTGGTGTTATGTTAGTCGAGTCAAATATTCTGTATTTCGTTTCTTTTTACTGCATCCGATGAATCATGAAATCCAGCTGCGCAAGGAGTGCGTAGCGAATTAGCCCTTTCCTCAGCCCTTTTTACGTTACAAACAGGTAAAAAGCAATGCTGTACCTTATCTTATCTTAAAGT
This sequence comes from Entomobrya multifasciata, assembly GCA_034693345.1. Taxonomy (NCBI): domain Eukaryota; kingdom Metazoa; phylum Arthropoda; class Collembola; order Entomobryomorpha; family Entomobryidae; genus Entomobrya; species Entomobrya multifasciata. Next base: position 13,339 of record JAQFXM010003378.1, on the reverse strand, counting down.
AGTAACGCCAACTCTGGACAAAAAGACAAATATTTCAACTGAAGAAAAATAACAATTTCTACTAAAAAATGTAAAAAAAAAATACTTCCAGATTGCATAATTAATGTATTTCAGTATCAGTTGTATTAGTTTTCAAAGCTGGTGCTGATATAAGTATTTCTTTAACTTTTTTTCTTTTTTTCTTTCGAGAAAATATGAACCCTCGGAAAAACATAAAACTTGCATTTAGCTACGGTGGAGCAGCTGAAGGCTTCTTACATATCAAAATGGTTATTTGTACCAATGTCTGAAAAAATCGTACGCTGTTTTCATTCATGCTTATTTTCGTGCTAGCTGAGCGAAGCAAATTTCTTCAGAAAAAGACAACTTCCCTCAGAAAAGTTAGAGAGTAAAGGTAGTGTAGAAATGTTCATCATGCTTTTCACGAAAATTATACAAAGTCAAAAGTAAGGTTGCTGGAATGATTAGAAAATTGACATTTTCCTATGTGCACATGTACATTTTCCCCCCGAAAGGAAGATAAGAGATTCGTTTCGCCGAAATCTATATACATGATTGAACTCAAAAGTAGACCCTTGGTCACCAGTCGTACATTTTCAAAAAACGTGCACCACAAAACAGAAATCTTTGTGCGTTTGTGACCTTATATGAGTAACGATAAGTAAGTGACAAGTTTCGTTGTCACTGACAACGAAAATTCCTTATTTTACAGCACAGCCCTTTGTAGAGCTAGATATATGTAAGCAGCTGAAGGTTACAGCCACAGCTAGTTTTCAAATCGGAAATATACACATATAGCTCAAAATAAGCTTCAAAACTTTCAAAATACAGTGAATGTAATAATTATTACATGTTCAACACGATAATCTAATACATAAAGCTTTTCCCAATGCCAATGCTATAAACACTAGAAATATCTACCATTTGTAATTCAGCACATTTTCAATTATTTACGATACATGTAGGGCATGTAAAATAAACTTTAAAAGGAATACCTTATTTGAATTACGAACTGACACATAAATATTTAAGGGAAAAAATCAAAATCCATCCACAAAAATGAACTTTTCGACATAATTTTTCATTTTGACGAATAGCTGTGAAAGTTCAATAAAAGTATTTGAGGATCTATTTAGCCTGGCAATTAGTTAGATCTATTTCTGGTAGATTCATACTACAAATTTATAATAAATTCGGTATTCTCACTTTCATATTTTTGTGAACCAAGATGCCCAGACAAGAGACTAGACGTCTTGTTAGTTAAGAAGTTTCAATCCTGCAACACAAAAAGACTAAAAAGTTAACCATCACTCAATCTGCCAGTTTCCAGTGTTTCCGCCCTCAATTTTAGGCATGCGTGTCTCAAGGCGGGTTGCAATCAATTTTATCTTCATCATCGCGGTAATAAGCATGTCAGTAAAACGCACACCACAGTTTGCTACTTACAATTTGGTTATCAAGGTTCGCAGCACATGCCGTGTGCCGCAACACCTCAAAGACAGGAAAATCCCGATTTCAAAAAATAACCTAGAACAAAAATTTCAAGAAAAACGAAACACCTTTCATCCTACATTATTATTCCGACATCCATCCTACAACAAGACATTTTATATACATTCATTCATACATATAATATTCCACGCGTAGTTTTTACACTGAATATTTGGAAAACATATATTTTATAATTTCCACTTGATTTTTTCCAAGAAATAGTAAGTGTATCAAGAACAAGGATTGCATTAGACTAACTATAACATGCATCCTTATCTGCAGTAATTTACTATTTACATGCAGTAAAATGCTTAACTTTTAGAACAAACATGAACAATCATGGTTTTTTAAGAAAAAAAAAACAGATAAAAACAAAAGTCAAAAGAACAACAGTTGGTTTCCGTAAAGATTATGTTTGAAATACGCTACATGCTAGTGTTAGTATCATTACAACAATATGCATCATTTGGTAAGACATGTATGATGTGTAGGTTCTGACAAATTTGGAGAGTTTTTTCGTAGAAAAGAGAAGACCTTTTTATCTAGATTGCTTATTAATTTCAAAGGTGAAAACAAGCTGCCTTGTTAAAAAAGGGATATGATGATTATATACTTACATGCTTCTTGGAGATGCGTTTTATCTCTGCAAAGGATCTAAAAATTATTGTAATTACTACGAACCATTACTCAGCGGGTACGAAGGTGCAGCCTCCTCGTTATCTCGAGGACGGATTCAGCACAGCAAAACTTATTCCGATTTACAGCACATGCTCAATCATTGCAATGTTAAGCAAATGCTAATGTCCTGAATACAAGGTACGCGTAGTACCGATACCGATATCAACTATTTAAATATTGAAAAGTTTATCTCACGATTTTTTCTTGAATATCTAGGGCATCAGTTATACGCATAAAAATACACATCTAATTAATCGGCTAACCAATTAAACGTTGAACACAAATTTTATATCTATGATGAATCCATGAATGTTGTTTTTCATTTACGAAGATTTTTTCCAGCCATTCGCTTTCTCGCTTTAGAATCCCAAATTTCCAAATAGTCAATACTTCTGCCATCTATCCCTTCATCTCAAAAGGGCCCACCGTGGCCCACCGTGCCTTTCAGTTTACAGGCTTAGAAAAGAAGAGTAAATATATCCGTTTTCTCTCCTCATTTATCATACGACCGAAATGGATTTTAATGATAGCAAAATTAGATTTTGTACATCCTTTCCCTGTTTTAATATAAAAAGTCAGTTGGATTTCATTTTATAACTTTTACACTTTAACAGGTTTAAAAATTCATAAGCTTTAATTTCCTTTTTGGCGTGCAAGCGCTTACATGAAATACACGATCAAAATGTACATCTTACGTACTTTTTGACTCCATATACAATACACATCATATTTATGTATGTCTAACTCAAGCCAAGCCCACTATAGTGTCTGGATTCTGGATTACGCCTCTGGAAAGCCGATGAAATTATTGAAAAATAGACGAGAATCTAGTTAAGGAAAATAACATGAAGGTAGTAATAATGAACGTCCAACTGTTGTTCTTTCTCCCACTTTAAGACCCCTCTAGTGTGTAACTTTTAACGTGTTGCTGAATAATGGATCACTCTTAAATTATATACGTTGGCGATAATAATGCTGGTGAACCTTGCATGCAAACACGCTAAAATAAGGTTACATTTTTACTTCACCACAGCACAGCGTCATCAGTACATAAACAACGTTATGATTATCATGCAATCACCTTGTTTGTAAGATACACAGTTTCCATCTGCTGAGTACTTCAAAAAAGGGGTAAAAATAAAACGGAAGAAAGAATCATCCTCGGAATATCATCCCATCATGATTACTTCGAACGTGAAGTCACTGAAAAAACTGTAGAATGCTGGAAATTTGAGAAAATTGGAAACGATGTAAAAAACATTTCCGTACGCGGCCTATGATTTTTATTGCTCGTAGCATGACATGATGAAAAACAGATTTCCCGTGGCTACTTTTACACAAGGGCTGCCGTCTCTGGTCGGCACCATCATCATTCATCATTCATCGGCTTCATCATCAGTCAGTCAAAAATAATACCTTGTTTATCATTACCGTCCCATTACCATTATTATGATTACAAAGTGAAGTCGTAATGTAATCGTAACAAGAAGTAGCGCATAAGTCAAATCATTTCCATTTTGATTTCTTGATGAATACATAAATGGTCAGAGTGATGAAATGCTCTGAATATTGAAAACGAGCTAACGAGGAGATTTTCATTTTGATATAGTTGCTGCTCCATGAAATGTATATAAAACTCTCTCTGTGATAGTGATAATATAAATTTGAATATATGAAGTTGAGTATGGGCGGAGGTTTCTAACGGGAAGACAGTAGGGGTACGACAGAAAATGATTAAATGACCAGTTCAAGAACACTAGAAAAAGTCATGTTGATTTCAGAATTATTGGAGCTGAAACTTTAAGTAGCTATCATCATGTATTTTCAATCGAATAACAAGGGATACTTGAGAAATATCATTTTATAATGAAAATACGTGTTTAAAATAATGAATTCCAGAGAGCATGAACCAGGTCAAGAATATTTAGAGTCTGAGCATGCCTTTCTCCAGAAAGTGTATTATGTCATGTCAATGTAAAAAAATGTACATAAAATATTGACCATTGTATAAGGTTACCCCTCATTTATGGTCGGTTAAGCTTGTTTGCAACCTTAATGTGTAGTTGAGTTCATGTTGCTCATTTACTAAAAAAGGATGTGGATTACTTCTAAAGTAATCAAGAAATTTCAAAGTGAAGATGATGTGATGTAATGAGACAGGCCACCCTGTATGTCAATTCGTCATGATCATTTTTAAAGTATAGAACCGACCATCATTCTATATTTTTGTTGTTCCAGTCCAATAATAAGACTTCATATTGTAAAAACTGTGAAGTTATATCACTTTTTGGATAAAACGGGACCTTTGAACTTCATCTGTACGTTATTTTTACTTTACCATGAACATAACAGCATGCATGAATTCACTTTACGAATGAAATGCCCTTTACTTTACATTAATGATTCCTTGAAATCTTGCCATAATGAACTTCCGTCTCTCTTCATTGTACATCGTGAACAGCAGTAGGTAAATACGTGTTACCAAAAACAAAAGGCTTATCACTGGATTGATCTAATTCATACGGTAATCAATCTTGATTTCCAGCAGCTCTTTTGCTCTCCCATCGTTTTTTCTCTTCACAAGACGTACGCAGTGAATTTTATCGGCTACAATAAAGCTTAGTGTCTGTGCCACTTCTTGTGACCAATATTAATATAAATCTAAAATCTCCTTGCTTTAGGCAGCATTGTTGGTTGATCCGACCAAACTGATGATAACATAATGTAAGCTTACTGTGATGATGCTGCGGATGCGGGCACATAAAAAACAGGGAGGCTATATGGTGATGAGATGAAGGTGATGCATTTGAGAATTTCAAGGTGTCGACAACTGGAATAAAGTGATGAACCGACAATTTCTCTAGAATATATCTAGTAAACCATGCAAGCAAGGTATGAAGATGGATGGTCATTCATTATTATCTTTTCGATAAACATTTAAAAAAGTTACAGGTATGCAGTGCAGTTTGGATTTCATGGTGCCATCATTATGCTGACAAGTTGATAAAAATATTTGAAAATTGAAAGCGAGAAGAAAACCAGAAGGCTTAACGTGCCATTTGCCTGGTTGAAAAGGTTGTTTTACTCGTTATCTAGTACCATAATCGGAAAGCATGTAATGGATAATGTAATATGCCCACATAATGAGATTGAAAACAATCGAGATACAATAATACAACAAGAGAGAGTGATGAAAATAAATGTGAGTAAAGCAGAAGTGATAAAGGACTAAGTGCCCATCATTTCCAGCTTCAACTTTCAACAATCAATAATGTTATCCATCTTACGTTGAACAAAAGAAGTTTACTCGGTGGAAAGTCGGCCGTGGTAAGCCCGTAAAACTGGATGGACTTAAAAAACAATGCTATGATAATAATATAATAAGATTATGCTTTCGGGCATTTTAAAACCTACATATCCTAAGCGTCTCTTTTATCAATCTCTCAGGGCGTCCAAAATTAATTTCTTTTCATTTCATCATTATTGCTGCGCTGATCTACCATCCATCCACCTCCACCACACTTTTCTCTGTATACTGTTGTATATTATTGTAAACCTCTCAATATAAGTAATCAACATATTATGTAACAAAAATATTCGTTGATTTAGATAGCACTTTGAATTGATGACAATTTCATATACGGATTCTTGTATGAAAAATGAACTTCACTTTGAACTTTTAAAGCCTGGACTTTCATCTGGAGTCCGAAGTCCGCGTCTCGTCGTAAGTCGTAGCTGCAGGCAAAAGGAAGGGTGAATGGTGAATAGGTGCAGGTGAAGTGAAGCGTCCGCCGTCCGCGTCCATCGGCTTCAAGTGAACAAAGAGCTGCTGCTTCGACGCGTCAGCCGTCTGCACTGCACTGCAGCCAGCATGCATTGCATTTCCAGCTTACCCAATGGTTTTTAGACACAGCTCTTTATACCAGAGTTCACCAAATTTTTTCATTGAGTGTTGTGAGAAAACCGCGGTGGAAATTTGCCTCATTTCCGTGTTCAGTTGTGTCACAAATTCAAGTAAACAAAAACCCTTTTCTTGTCTTCGAACTTTCAGCTCGAGAGACAGTTTCATTTACCTTGCAATGCAATGTTAAATGACCATCTTCAGTCTTGCGTTTTTACCACTTTTTATACTGATTACTGACCACTGTCTGTTAAGTAGATAAGAATAGCTTGAACTTATAAAGTATTCGGTTTTTTCAATGTCGTGATAATAACTATAACTTAGTAAAGTGTGATTCTTTCAGGCTACAACCCTGATTTAATTGTGAATTTTAATCAGTTCCATTAAGCTCTATAAGTTGGCACTGGGTGTGTTTTATTAAATGCTGTAAGAATTAGTTACTTCTCAAAGGGAAATAGGCGTTCTGATGACTTCTAGACAAATTGAGTCAAGGTGCCGTTCCAGTGTCATTATGGAAGACTCGGATGATGTCAACATGGAAGATTCGGGAGATGAAGTTGTACGTTTCTTATAATATTAATATTTTTTATGAGATCCTGAGCATATTATGAGTATGAGCATGTGATGCTTTGCAATAGTACCAGTCATTAGTTAATCTTAATTTGAATTGAATGGATTTCATTTTTGTAGGAGAGTTCAACTTGCGAGAGCATTTCTGGATTGACGAATGAAAGTCATTCTAATACGAACAACACAAGTCGTTCCAACACACCGTTAAGTCATCAAGGATCTCGTGGTGGAAAGTCGAAATCCAGCAGTAAAAGCAAGTCAAAGAAGAAGAAGGCTTTGTGGACAGTTACAAATAAGCATGGAAAGCCCCTGACGAAGTCAAAATATTCTTACTCGTAAGTAAATTTTTAATTACCATCTAATTTTTGTGTGTCGATGTTATTATATTGAAATTATATATTCATATTCATTAAGATGCCACGCTAAGGAAGACCATCTACAACCCATCTTTGGATGTGAATTCCACCAAAATCTCCGAGATGACCAGCCACTGATTTTCGCGACTGTGGGCAGTAATCGTGTTACCGTTTACGAATGTACGTCGGATGGTTCCATAAAGCTCCTTCAATGCTTTGCGGACCCTGATGTAAGTTTTGCCTCTTTATTGTTTCGAAATATATGCCTAAACTAAATGATATTTTGAATCTATTTAATTGCTATTTTATTGGATTTTTAGCCGGAAGAAAACTTTTACACGTGTGCGTGGTCTGACGATGAGGGCGGACGACCACTTTTAGCTGCAGCGGGGTCAAGAGGAATAATTAGAATATTTTCGCCGGCTAATGCTTCTTGCATAAAACATTATCTGGGACACGGTCATGCTATCAATGATTTAATGTTCCACCCGAAGGATAATAATTTATTACTCTCTTCCTCTAAGGTTTGTTCTTAGTCCAAGTTATTTTATTTTCATTGTATGTATACGCTTGTAATTTTATTGTGTATAAGTGCTCTTATAGTATAAACGAATTCTTTTTATTTTGACCTTAAGGATCATTCCTTGAGACTATGGAATGTAAAAACTGACATTTGTGTAGCTATCTTCGGGGGCGTAGAAGGACACAGAGATGAAGTTTTAGCTGCTGATATCGACATCACCGGATCTAGAATGGTGTCTTGTGGTATGGACCATTCGTTGAAAGTATGGAAGTTGAAGAAGCCGGAAATAGAAAAGGCAATACAATTATCGTATACTTTTAACCCAAACTCTAACGTGTAAGTTTGCATTAACTACAAATATTTATCGGATACAATCTCATTAGGTCATTAAACTAAACTCAGCAATTGTTAAGTCTAAGATTGTTACTTCTATTTAATATTTAGACCATTTCCAACGATGAAGCAAAATTTTCCAGACTTTTTTACGCGAGACATACACAGGAATTATGTAGACTGTGCTAAGTGGTTTGGAGATTTTATCTTTTCCAAGGTAGGTTTTCAGTTTTCAGGTTTTCAGTCTTTATATTATATTATGGATTAACATTTACATTAACATTGGAACATTTACATGTAAAATTATTATTATTTAATTCTATTTTAGTCATGCGAAGATCAAATCGTTTGCTGGAAAGCTGGCAAAACATTCCAGAAGTGGGACGAAGTTCCCTATACATGCACAGAAACATCGTAAGTTTAAGTATTCAAGAAAACCTGCTAATATACAAACCAATATATATTTAAGTCGTAAATTTTCTATTCGTTGTCTTTTTTGTAGTGTTATTACGAGATTGGAAATCAAGGACTGTGATATTTGGTTCATCCGATTTGCACTTGATTTTTGGAAAGAGACTTTGGCGTTGGGAAATAAGAGTGGCAAAACATACTTATACGATTTGAAGGTGCCCGAACCTAGCCAAATACGGGCCAGTGTTCTGTCGCATCCCAAATGTATATCGCCAATTCGTCAAACAGCATTTTCTCGAGACGGAAGTGTTCTTATTTGTGTATGCGATGACGCCACAATTTGGCGTTGGGATATAAACAAAGATGTTGAAGAAGAAGTGGACAAGTAACCAAAGAACTGTACTGTTTTGTTGAGGGGTGACATATGTATAATTGTTATTAATGAATTATATTTTAACTGAAGAACAGTTTTATAGAGTGTTTGTATTTTGTGTAGAATAGAACATTAAATTGTGGTGCGGGGAACACAATAAACATTCCCTGCGTTTAACAAACGAATGTATGTATTTTAGGTTGTTTATTTAGTATTTCATTGAATTGAATCCTTGTACAATGTTCGCTGTATTATTCAGTACAAGTTACTTTATTCCAAACTTATAACCTTGTCCCTGCGCTGATGTTTGTATCAAATATTTGAAAGTAGACGGTTTGCATGTTTGATTTTGCAAGAGCTGCGTTATTTTTCTCTCTGAAGTACTAGTATACATTATTTGTGAAATACTTTTATCTTTATATGGTTAACATACTGAATTTTTATTTTAGACCTAAATAAACAAAAAACGAAATAAAAACAGAAATCTTTCACAATCTCTGACAGTTTGTTGTTGTTCAAGTTTTAATCTTTCAATATTTAATAATACGGAAGGTTTGGGCGCAACCATTGTACGGTGCCGTGCCATCATAAATGATCGATCCAGAACTAGTTGTTCACTAGTCTCTAGAATATACCTTAATGTCAGACTAAAAAGACTACGTCATGCGAAAATCATAATGAATTCATCAAGCATTTTAAACGAAATCGATTTGAATCATAATAGTTATGGAATAAGATGTCCACTTCGAAATTCAAATTAGATATCTGCGTCCACGTCTGGTTCCGGTAGCTAATAATAAAGCCATGAATATCTCTATTTTGGGATTCCAACGATATGTATGAAAACATTGGTGACATTGGTTTTGATACAATGAGCAAATTTACACAGATGTTTTGGCAATAATTGTGGGTGAATGGTGAATCGTAATCTCAATCAGTTTAGCCATTTGAAATCTCAATGTCACAGCCAACTATATAAGCCAACTGCGTTAAAAAGTTGATCATTCTAATTTCAACTCTGATTGACAAACTGCATAATATTTCCCCCAAGTAGTTCAGTTAAACTTAAATTTAGTGATATGTTAATAAAGTGCCCACTGAATATTGAAAAAAAGTTAAACTTAAAGCTTCACCGCTAAAAATAACCCGTAAAATGAGTTTCAAAATTGTCAGTGTATTTGCCATTTTCCTTGTAACGGCCATCGTAATGATCTCCGCAAACGACGTAAGCTATACAAAAATTACTCTTCCCTGTTCAGACAGTTCAGATGCAAAATTTATCGTGACTCTTTTATATTTAGAATCAAGAGGCTGATGAAGCTGTGATCAGTCCAAGGTTTTTTGGAAATGTTTTCAACCTGTCATCTTATCTGGCTAATGCTCCAACAAACTCTTCAGCATTGAGCTTTGTTCCTTTGGGTGCCCTTCTTTCTGGATTCGCAGGATAAACTCTGTGGATTTCATCTTGGGCCTTTTAACCTTCGGTTAAGATCAAACTAGTTTTCTACATATTTTTATAACACTATGATAAGATAATTCAAAATTTAGAAACAGTACAATTAGAGATCTAAAAGATCTGAATAGAAAGAACGTAATTAGGAATCAGTCATTCTATTTTATTAAATTGTTAAAAGACTTAAAAATTTCAACCTTGTACTATCAAAATTAATTTCATTCAACTCTCATATAGGTTCATTATAAATGAAAAGCACCACTAGTTGACTATTAATTGTTTCAGTAACAAATAGTGCATACTAAAAATGCGTTGATTTCTTAATTTATAAGTTAAATTGAGCAAACGCAGGATTCAATTTGTTGAAACGGAGCATCAGAATCGAATTCCAAAGAAATTTTGCACAATGCCCCAATTGCAGTTCTTGTTGGCAATACAGCAGCAAGATTGGTGTCATTTTTGCAAAGGTCTTCACAGAAATCACTGAAATGACACGAGGAACGGAAAGATGTTCCAAATTTGGTGTTAAGGTCCGGAAGAGATTCTTCCTGGATTGTTTTCAATGCCTGTTAATAAGCAAACAAAGTTAAATGCTTCAAATTCTAACACATAAATTTCAGACGCCGAATCATAAGAATTATATTTTCTTACCGCCAGCTCTGTACTTTTGTTGAGCGTTCGTTCGGGATTATGACTTCCTAGTAACGAATTTAAGTAGAAGTTATTACAATAGCACAGTTGGTCATCTAAACAAGTTGCTGGTAAATACGTAGAACAAAGCTGCAAGCATTTGGAGTAGGTGAAGGGATAGTTTTGCCAACATTCGCTCAATGAAAATGCAACCTCTCCACTAAAATCATTATTAAGTTCTTCCTGTAACATCTCATAAGTTGATGTTCGTTTAAAAATCTGTGAAAAGCAAAATAGTTTAGATAAGCATTTTCCGTTAAATTCGTCGTGTCATAATATTTTAAATGCTTATTTTTGTTCGAAAATGAAATGCAGCTTTTTCAAGAGTATTTTTTATTTTTTTTGCAGAAATCAATTCAGTTTAAATTTGTAATTCGTTAATACATTAATGAGTGTAAATATTTTAATTAAAGCACTACGATGCAGATAGGAAATATTTTTGACTGTCCGCATCTTGCCATTTGAAAGTCTTCCAGGAATCACAGTAGAATTTCAGTTATTCGGTCGCTTCTCTTCTCACTCTTGAAGGCTCTACACTACACACATATTTCTTTCTTTTAGTGTTCCTAAGTGTAAATGACCTTGTAAGGGATAATTGTAAACCTGTCACCGTAATTATTTTGATATAAAAACGATTAAAACTGCCGAGAATAATAAAGTCCAAGACCGATCATCCACGTTCACAGACGACGACCGAAAGAAAACCTTGAACGGTCAAACCAAGCCTATCAACTCTTTGTTGCAGCAATGCATATATCAGTTATTTGTTTTGAAAAGTAAACCAACAATAAGATTGCAGATGTAAAAAAGCTATCAATCATAATAGAGAATTAATTTACACACGAGCAAGTCATATTTCATGACTTTGATTTTGTGTAAATTGTGCAGAGCAAACATCAATATTTCATGCTCGTTAAGAACGCATTTAGTTCAGGAATATGTTTCTGAAAATGTACTCTTCTGTTCTGTGCATGCATGTTTCAGAGGTTCAAATTACTGTGTTATTGCATTTTAATGCTTAATTTACTGTATAGCCAATTATGTACATAACATTATGAAGTGTGAAATTGTCACTCTGAAGCGCATTTTGTTATTGAATGTCCATAGTTCATATATTATAACCATTAACCATAATGTATCGTTCCATGTATCCCTTTTGAGTAATTGACACTTCTGTCGATATTGCAGATATGGAATTGGGATATATATGTAGGCATATTTGTTTTATTTTATTTATTTAAACTCATTACATTACAAACCAAACTTCAGTTGTAAGACTAGACTTTCTATTCATTTTACGACCATGTGCAATGTCAATTAGTTTTCAACAATGCCGTTCATATTACATTAGCATAATACATTAAACTGGGCTATGTTCTGCTGGCTATACCGGTCGCAGTCGGAAGGTGGAAGGAAGGAAAAGAAGGGTTATCGTACAAATGATCATAGTATCATATAAAAGCATGTAGCAGTGTTTTTCAGTTACGTTACAAATACATATCCTTATATAGAGTAAGAGTAAAGTTTAAGTAGAGCATTGATATTATTGTACGAAACGAAACGAAGCAATGTATATTTGTTGTTTTCGAGCCAGTCGAGGCGTACAATAGAACTTGCTCACTATTCACTAATCAAAGGGTGGAATTGGAGAAGGGCACTTTTGGAAGTCTGCCATCAAGCCAGTCAAATCTACAATATTATCATAGTTCACTTGTCGACTGCCTGTGACTCTGTATATAGTACATAGTAGTACCACAAAAAGCCTTTTTATTTCGTAAGAAGATTCATATATGTTATGTGCCTATGTATTGAACTGAATCTATGTACTATGTACCGGCATATGAACTGAGAATATTTAGGGTAAGGCTAAGTCACCCTTCACACTAACCCTTCTTTTCCTAGTGGATTTACTACCAGCTGTGCCAAAACTTTATGTAGTTAATAGTAAAGACACACTGGAAAAATGAAAACTTTAAATTAAGTCATTATCATTAGTAGGGGTACAATAAAAAAAGTTTCGTCAAATAACAGAATTCATACGACACAAAATTACTGTGCAGGACAGTGCCTTCCTATACCTACCTATCCAGTTCAGTTAAGTTCCATAAAGAAAAGAAATACACTTAAACTGTACCCTGTACATACAAAGTAAGCAACTTCAGTTCAAGTAAGGCTAACTTAAGTACTACTACAAAATAAATATACTGACAGGTTGTGTTGTGAGTCATCAATCCTAAAAAATAACTTTAGTTTGAGTCCCTATTAGTACGTCTACACGATCAGATCAGTATTGGCTATGGCTAATAATACGAATGGGAACTTTTATTGTTTATTCTAGACCACCGGCAATAATGTCAGTTCGTTCAAATGGAAATTTGGGGGAAGGGTCATTTATGACTTTCCTATCGCTTATCTTCCTTTCCATTACATTATGTGGACACAATGCCAATGCTGTAGTTTGTTTACGGGAAAACAACGACGTCTTTTTGATGGATCACCGTGATAATCGAATCCCAATCACGCAGCCTGGGGAAAGTCATTTTTGTACTGGTGATTCATT
>JAQFXM010003377.1:0-20486 GCA_034693345.1 Entomobrya multifasciata | reverse complement strand
GGAGATGAATTCCACACATTTTAAGCGTGTAACATTATTTGTGGCTAAAGTAGGTTGTAATACAAAAAAATCAAGTTCGGTTAAGCTTTATCTCATTATAAATTAGTATTTATTACACAATAACAAACTACTCAACGTTTACAGTAAAAACATTTCAGTTTGGTTGATAATTAGAAATAAGAGAAACTATTGTTCCCAACTTTGTTTTCAAATAAATGATTTCTATATTGATCAAGTTTGATTTTTGGGAGCGTATTTGATAATTCCATAATTTCAAGCATGATTAAGAAGTTATTTATAACAGCAGTTGGAAAATTTTCAACGATTTTTCACGTGCAGTTGACGCTTGGTTTAACAATAGCAATAGTTTTTATATCGGTTTCCCAATTAACAGAAATTGGTAAGTTTGCATAAACACAAGTTTTTACACGATATTAAAATAATATGGGCAAATAATATAATTAGAGGGAGAAAAAAGTTTAACAGTTTTGTTATTTGTTGCATATTACAGAGTCATGTGAATCCAATGAATTTCAATGCAACATGACACACACCTGTATTCCACTCAGTTATTTGTGTGATGGAGATGACGACTGTGACGACGATGAGAATGGAGAGGATCTTTCAGATGAAGCTAACTGTGGTAAAGCAAAATCCTGTCGGAAAACTTCTCAAACCAAATCCAAAAGTTGATACATTATTTTTACTGACAATTTATAGAGTTGTGTTCAATTGTTCAGTTTAAGTGTAATATCACAGGAAAGTGCATACCACTTGAGAATCAATGCAATCGTAAATACGAATGTGGGGATGAGGATATATCTGACGAAGACAATTGTGGTAAACAAATTTTTTTTGAAAGTGGTGAATTTGTGTAACGCTGATAAAATTGTTTATTGAAATTTCATAGAAAATTGCTCCCGAATTCAGTTTCTATGTAACAAAACAAAACGATGCATACCCAATAAATATAAATGCGACGGCGACTATGATTGTGGACAGGACGATAAATCTGATGAGTTGAATTGTGGTGAATTGATATTTCTTAATAATTACAACAATGTTATATTGTATTCTTAATTAGCCATAATATTATACTACGTGTTTAATTTTAAGAGTCTTGTTTGAAAAACGCATTTTATTGTAATGCCACTAATCGATGCCTTAAAAATCAATTCGTTTGCGATGGCGATAATGATTGTGGAGACAACTCTGATGAAGAAAACTGTAGTAATATCACAGCTCCCATAAGTAAGAAAACAAGAAACGCCAAAAAAATCCTCCAGAAATATGGAATTATCAAATCATATAATATCCTGCGGAAGCATACGCCAAAATTTATAATTGAAAAAAACTTAAAGATGACCATTTAACATTACACAAAACTAATTACAAAATGTCAGTATAAATTCTCAAACCAAACTACTTGAGAGAAAATAAATGATTTTTTTGTTGTAGGCTCGTGTCGTAATAATTCATTTCATTGCAGAGGAAAACCACAACATTGCTTACCAAATAGCTTAATATGCGATGGATTTGATTACTGTGGTGACTTGTCGGACGAAATAAATTGCCACAACCGTACAAGTAAGCGATAACTTTAAGAACCACTATACTTTTTCCATTTAAGTAAAAATATACAAAAGATATTACCGCCTTCTAAAAACTAGCTTTGATTGGTATCACCATTCTATTGCTCAAAATTAAATGAGGTTACACACATTATTAATATTATTTTAAAGTTGCTTTGTATCTATCAGAGAATTTATCTCTACCAGATCATTTGGTGCGCATATATTGTGCTTTAGAATCATTGAATCCAAGGTTTATAATCAGTGTTATTTGCTCAATTTTAAACAAACTTTCTACCTTCCTTTACATTTAATACACATTTTATAAGTGGTCATTAAAAATTTAAAAATTCATGTTTGTCAATATTTAGTTGTATGCACGGACAATGAGTTTCAATGCAATCTCACTAGCAGATGTATTCCAATTTCTTATCGATGTGATGGCGATGATGATTGCGGAGATTTTTCTGACGAACGAAATTGCACTATTACAAGTCAACGTAATGTATTTATAATATACGTTTTTAAATTGCAAACTGTATACACGTATTAATTAAGGTTATGCTAGAGCAAGTTGGGTTTCGTATTCTTTTAAAAGGTATTCCTGTACAAGTGGAAGGCGCTTTTCAATGCACCACACTCAATAAAACAGTACCTTTTAACTTTAAATGTGATGGGGATAACGATTGTGGGGATTTATCGGATGAAGCAAATTGCAGTTTCGACACAAGTTAGTATTGTTGTGCATAACACAATATGTTTTAAAAAGGAATCTTAATAAACTAAATGACCAAACTAATTGCTTATATATTGCAATTTTTAAAACAATTTGTGATTTTAAACGAAGGAAAATGTCCAGAAGGAAGATATAAATGCGGCGGGAAATATTGTTTGAAATATCGACGTTTTTGTGATGGAAAAAACGATTGTCTTGATGATTCAGATGAAAGCCATTGTATAGCTAATAGTAAGCCATAAAATCTATCGGTTATGCTTTAATTTGTAATCGGTAATAATTTTTAAAAAATGTATAGGTAGCTGCAATGAAAATGAGCACCGTTGTAGAAATGGTAGATGTATTCTAGAGAAAATTGTGTGTAACGGTTACAATGATTGTTACGACGACTCTGACGAATTCTACTGCGATGCATGTAAGAAACTTGAAAATGTGAAACATAGAGTATGAACCATAAAAAATGTATGAATGAACATAAAGTAAAGATGTTTTTATTCTGCATATATTTTTTAACTAGCTACATGCACTGGAGTTTGGTGTGGTTCGTATTTAAAATGTCTTCCACCAACAACTAAATGTGATCTTAAATATGACTGTGAAGACACTACTGATGAAAACAACTGCCCAGGTTTATTGTCTAAATTACTTTTTCGGTCAATATTATGTTCCTTGATAAATATTTGTAATCATATTTATTTCAACAGCTCAGATTCAAATACATCCTACCTCAGAGCGAATCACTGGATTAATATCCAATCAGGCTCATTGGCATTTTAACATAACAAGCAATGTAGAGAATTGGACTATAATTTGGAAAAATCCTCTGGAGAACCGTATTGACTTTAGTACAGGAAAGTACAGTATTTCTATAATAAAACGAGATACTCTACTTTACAATATGTCATTACAAATTTCTAATATTACGTGGGCGGACAAAGGCTACTATCCTTTACACGTATTTGTTGAAAATTCAACTAAAGACAGTAAAACTATCCTTTTGAATTTGGATGTTGAAGGTAATTTTGACTAGCATACCCAAATGGAATTTTGTCCAGTAGGCTGGTGTTTGTGCAAAAGAATGGCTTTTTTCTTAACTAGACCCCAGGGTGCCAAATTTGGTACACACGAATTTACAAAACTCAACTTTAATATTCACACCAGGAAAAACTCTTGAACTAGTGTGCAATGTAACTGGTTGGCCAAGAACCAAAGTCACATGGTTTTGGGTAAATATAATACGTGGTATTGCTATGTACGTTTCCATATACATAATGATATTTGATCAGTTTTATCAAATCATTTAAATGTTTAAGGGAGATATACATTCTCAAAATTGGCCACAATCTATTAAGTACGCACTTTATCGTGACGATCAAGCTCTCCTTCTTCAAGAAGTTCCTTCTGATGTACAGGGTCGGTTTACGTGCAAAGCTACAAATCCTAACGGAGAAGTATCTGCTTATACGGAAATTATCGTTATTAAAACTGGTTCGTGAAAAGGCTTCAAAATTGATAAATCCGTTAAAATATCTCATCTATGGTGCATTTTTGTTTTTGCAGTTGATACGCTTATTTTAATCATGGGACCGATTGGCGGTATTTTGGGTCTGCTGGTTTTATGCTTCGGTGGATTAATTTTACGATACCAGTGGAGACAAAGGGTAACTTTATTTAAATATTCACAAGGCTATTAGTTGATTTAACTTTAATGTAATCATTAATCGTACTCACAGAAACTAAGAATAGTTTTAAGTTCAATAAACGAGAAAGAATTTTACCAAGGAGCTATCGAAAACCTTAACCCTAATCTGAGTGTAAGCGACCAAGCGCATCTTTTACCTTTCCAGCAGGCTATCTGGGAGCTACCGAGACAAAACATAAAATTAGGTTAAATATTTCGTTCTATTTTGATTATAAAAATCCATAATTTTGCAAAAGACGTATTGTGAATATTTTTCTTTGGACGTTTATACATTAGGAATTCCATTGGGATCTGGTGCATTTGGTCTTGTTCTGAAAGCAGAAGCATTGGGGATTTTGGGAACGGAAGAATCGACCACAGTCGCAGTTAAAACTGTAAAAGCTTATGCAGATGAAAATCACTTTAAAGCACTTATTACAGAACTAAAGATAATGGCCAATTTGGGAAGATATTTAAACATAGTAAATCTGATAGGAGCATGTACAAAAGACTTGGCGAAGAAGCGTAAGTATAACATTCCCTTTTGTAATAACAATATGTATTTTTATCACCAAAGCATATATATTGCATGTTTTGTAAAACAAATTTAGGAGAACTTCTCGTAGTAATGGAATATTGCAAATACGGAAGCCTGTTAAGTTATATGTTGAAGAAAAGGGATTCATTTATAAATCAACTTAACCCGATATCAGATGCAATTGATCAGTCAATTTGTGTACGAAAAATGAGCGCTAGTAGCACTTTAAATCGTCAAGAATACTCTAATGTAACCACGATGGAAAGTTCCACTGATTTCGAATCATTTGATTACAAAGGGGATTACCAATCTACTGATACGGAAGCGGTAAGGTCAACTGACTTACTGAATTGGGCGTTTCAAGTTGCGAAAGGAATGGAGTATTTGTCTAATAGAAAGGTGTGCAATGCGCTGTTTTGAAATATTACATAAATATATAAGTTCGATAATGAAACCATTCAATTTACAGGTTTTGCATGGTGATTTAGCAGCAAGGAATGTTCTTTTGACGGAAAATAATGTTGTCAAAATTTGTGACTTTGGTTATGCGCGAGAGACGTTTAAAAACTACGATTATAAAAAGAACACAAAGGTAATAAATTTGTTATATTATACGGTATACCTTATTATTTGTATAATATTGTAATAACTTTATGCTAGGGTATACTGTTGCCTATAAAATGGATGGCGATCGAATCAATTTATTGTGGAGTATTTTCCTCAAAATCGGATTGTTGGTCTTATGGGGTCCTTTTATGGGAACTGTTTTCTATGGGAAATAAACCTTATCCAGGTTCCTAAAAGTAGTAGAAAATAATTTAAAGATTTAAAATGCGATTAAAAGCTGTAACAAAATAAATAGGAATGGAAGTAAACGAAGATTTCTGTCAGCGGTTGAATGACGGTTATAGAATGGATAAGCCTCGATATGCACCAACTGCTTTGTACCAGATTATGTTAGACTGTTGGGCTCATGAACCTTCAAACCGGCCAGCATTTTCACAGGTGTCAGCTCGTCTACGCGACATGATATCAAACTGGGATCGTAATGGCTACATGAAATTGAGTGAAATCTACACAAATTTGCCGGAAGATGGTCCGCATATAGGTTCAGACTGCTTAATGCAAATTGCAAAGCCTGAAAGTATTATTGATAGCCGTGAAAATGATGAACCTACTGGTTTGACACCAAAGAGATATGAACAAGTTCCGACATCGCACCCAACTCGACTGGAGTCTACTTGCTCTGTTTTGGTCGGTAACGGTGAGGACAGCAATCAGTGTTCTTTTGTTAACCAGAAAATCACTTCACCTGACTAGAAAGTGTGATCCGAAGAAATACAAATAATTTTATCAGTCATTTTCACATTTAAAATACTTAAAAACATACCTTTCATACTTTCACAATTATAATGCAAACTTAATATGCAAATCGATACAGAACAAAAATATTTCTCATTTATGTAATAAATCGAATTCGTTCAATGTATTAGAAGTAAAGTGTATCTACCTAATAACTGTCATTCAAACTGTCTTTAAGACAAGTACAGTAATTTTAGCATTTTAGCCTTAAAAATTGGTTTAAAATTTCTAAACTCATTGTTATAAAATCATCGAAAGTAATTTGATTTGTTTCAATGCAAAAAAGGTTCCCATTTTAAAGACCACTCAGAATATTTTTGTATTTGTAGTGTATTGTTTAGGTTTTATAAGGTAGAAAACTGTGGATATACAGTTGAACCCCACGAGATTTCAATTCTTGCTATCAAATGATGCCATTTTGTCAAATACACCTTGAGAATATACTTTGTTACAATTTATTAGAACGTCTCGTGTTTGCATTTTATAAATCAAGCGTATAAATTATTATAAAAATTTGCATTAGGTACTGCTAAATTTCATGGTTCACAGAGCTAATAAATTGGATTTAAAGAAAACTAAAGATACACTTAACAAACTATCAGAAATAAACATTATACATTTATTTACGTGTGACAAAAAATTCTCTCATGAACATAAATAAACTTAGTTTTAACTTCAGATAAAGTAAAGACATTTCCACAAATAATTCAACAATGTAAAAAGTATGTCCCTATAGTTAAAATGTGCATCCATAAGCAACCAAATATAATGTTGCCAGTTCCAGTATCTGGTGGAATCGTAGAATCAGTTACTGATGGAGCCGTAGGGTCAGTTTCCGATGGATTAGTATGATCAGTTGTGGTGGGCATCCATTGTGAAATTATGTCCTCCAACGTAGTCGACTGTAATTTACAAAACATAATTTAAATTAGAATTCAATAAAAACTTACGTTTCATTTATCTTTAAAGTATTTATTTTACTGTAAATTGCTCTTGCAAATATGATTTGAAAAGTTTTTGTGGTGGGTTGTGTTGGGATAGCCCAAATCCAGTCCTTAAAAATACGTTGTACATTTCCGCAAGTCGATCGTTTAATGTAGTCACCCACACATCTTCAACATCCTCTTCATAATCAAAATGAAGTCCTTCAAACTCGATATGATTCCATATGATTATAGAATATGTGTATACATAAGAGTTGGCTAATTGAACATAACCGTTTTCATCCACAGTATATGAAGTTGTAAGTAGTTCTGTCAACTCGTTACCCTTTAATGTCCAATTTCCTTCTCCACTGAATGGAATTTCGAGTGTATTTGATACGTTCATGCTACCTGTAACCTTGTATTTCCCACCAAATACAATATCTAAGCCATCATATACCCAACGGCCGACTGAAATCATGTCATCACCAGAAGAAGTCCTTATATTGGTGACTTCGGGTTTTGAGTGGTTAGCCATGAATTAGTTACTAAGTTCAAACAATTTATGATTTACACAAGTTTATTCATTCGTATATTTTTGTATGTGTATATTACCTTATGTTTAAAACTGCATCTAAATCAGTGAGGTCATCGTTATATTCTAAATCTTTTAGGTTTAGTGTTATTTCAGTTGGATCTGGTCTTAGAGGGTCTTCCTTCGCAAGCCATAATGGATAGTTTTCCACCACATTATTCAAAAAATTCTCTATTGCAACATCCCGATCAACTCTGGTGTCGAATGATACTACTTGCGCTTTATTGCTGAATTCGTTTTGAATTTGATCTTGGAGTGACAATGTTGCTAATGCAACGAACAAGAAAATATCTATTAACATTTTCAAATGTATTATAATAAAGCTACAATATCAAGATGGAGCTGCGTGAAATTTACTATTGATTACATGTAAAATAACCAGTATATGCTGCTTTATCAGATGTTCTCAAAAAATCACCACACCAGTTGGCTGATGATGAATTATCATGACATGCTACACTGAACGTGCAATTGACTCATTATCAATTTACACGTTATGTTAATTATCTTATGTGTTCGTCAAATATTGATATTTACTACCAATCGGCGAAAAACTACTCATATCTTGATATTTTTAATGACTTTCATGCTGATTAACTGTATCAAGCAACTAACGAGGACAATAAGGGTACTAAATCAGTTAGAGTTTTGAAAAATGGTGAAAGTATCAATTTTGGTACGCTGGCGACGAACATACTTACCATAATGCCGAATGGATTTATTTGGAATTATAAGAAACGATCAAACGTAATTCAGTTGAAAGTAATAAAAAATTTCATTTAAAGATTGCCATCACAAAAGCATTACTTACAGTCGTTCTGCAAAATTGCAAATAGTTCCATGCTGGATTTGAGTAATTTTATTCGTAATCAGCAGATACGAATTGATATATTTCAGTATTTTTCAAAAAATTAGCTAAATGCAAACCCTGAATCATATCCTCGTAAGTCCAAAACTGTCAAGCATGGACCATAAACTAAATTATAACTAAAGGGACAGTAATTATTGATATCATAACGTGATACTACAATGAATGAATCCTGATAAGTTACACGTACAAAAATTCGTGTTCACTTTCGGCCAGCCAAGATAACAACTTTACATACATTTTATAAATGTATGTGAAGTCCTTTGTTTTCGTCATGCGACCACATATTTCACGGTCAAACTTGGCATTTATATTATTATGTGCAAATATTCCATTACTTTTAAATGACACATGTTGAAAAGACGAAGTTCAACGAGATAACCTTGCAATACATCTTTTTGCAGTTGTACCTATACATTATGTCAAAGTCGTACATGATATTCAATTCTAAATTGATTTTAAAAGAAATCGTTAAAATTCTAATTTTTAATTGCGTTATCCTTACAATTAGTTTAGTTAATATGAAAAGTAATGGCAACGCAAAAATTTACCAATGCACAGTTACACTCATCGTGTTAAATATTACAAGATGAATGGAATTGGTAAAAATTAAATTTATTCATAATTTTTATAAGTTCTCGCCAAGTCCAGAGCTATTTGACATCGTAGCTTGACACTTGTCAGTTTGAATTTACCTGTGCGAAGTTTGCCAGTCGACATTTCCTAGTTTCAACTTTCCAGTCTACGAATTCCAATTTACGAATAATACTGCTGCAACACTTGTTAGTTTCTGGTATTAAATACATGTTAAAACTTCCGTGGTAAATTTTGTTATCCTGATACTTATAAAACAAGAAAAAAATTGGTATTTCTAATTGGTATCGTTTACAGAGCAGTTTACCTAACACGCAAGTAAAATAATCTTCTTAGACTCTACTTTTGTAATAATGTAAATAAAGTTAGTAAGCAATTGTTTTACAACAAAATGACTTCAGAATCGTGTTCGAACATGTAAACTAGTCTGATTGTATTATTGTTTTCTCTGGATTTTTAAGACAGAGAATTAGTAAATATTGTAAGATGTATAAGTACATTTAGGTTTTATGTTTGAATTAGCTGAAAATGTTCACAATAGATGTTCATGCTTTGGCGAGCGTCGGAGTCGGGCAATCAAGATAATAATAATCAGCTGGCCATCCTTTTTAATATAGTTGCATCAAATATACGGTTTTATGATTTTAATACTAGGCTTCTAAAATTGTATCTGCACTTTAATTATAAGTAAACTAAAATTAAAATTGGATGACGATAAAATGTACTTTTTAGAAATGCAACCATTGAAAACCTTTTCATGGATTCACTTATAAAAGCATACAACTTCAGAATGCATAATTGCTATTTTATTAAGCATCAAAAACGTTGCCTAAAAATACTCCTTTCATGTCAAATTTGAGAGATACGTTGAACGACTCCCACTGTAAGATATATCGCTAATTGTAAGCACTCCAGCTTACGTAAATCATAGCAAATATCATGTGGAGATATTCAGCAGTTAATATTGCTTAACTATTCTGACTAGGTGAGATAAGGAAAAGGGTTTGAAAACTTGGAGGTGGTAATTTCTTCTCGGATGACCAGCATATTTAGCTACAAGAGTTTATTGGAAAGGTTTGGGCATTTGTGCCGTCGCCACAATCATACCAATTAAAACGGAGCCTGCAAAGGTACTGTGGGATATTATTTGAACAAAAACTTCATTTCCTATTGATATGAGTTCTTCAAGCGTGAACATGTATTCACCGAATGCGGTCAGTAAATCGAATACAAACATTCTTGTAATTTTTCTCAAAGACCATTTAAGTCTTTAAATAACAATTTCACATGACTACAAATCTTTTATGGTGTATATAATTTATTGTTGATACAAATAAATGTTTTTAAAGAAATCCAAAAAATGTTGCCGTGGTTTTTAAACTTTGTATGACAGTGAAACCCTGCTATATTCTAGAAAGACATTTCATAACATATGACCAGTTCTACGTTGCAAAGGTAATCATTGCTAATCACGAATAGCATTATCTTCTATGTAAGACAGTTCAATCCCACTTCCGGGATTTCCACCCAAAAATTCAACTCGGTTATGCATTCACACGTGCATACAAATACGAAGTAACAAACGGTTATTAAACATATTCCTAAAAATTCCTTTCGTTTAGCTAGTAAACAGGCAACTAACTCATTGCATCACTGCGGTTTTATGGATTCACGTTTACTTGAGAAATTGAATCCTACTTACTAGTGGGATGTAGGTTCCACAAATTTTACGCGCTGTGCATATATTGTATTTATACTAGGTAGTAACATGAAACAGTACCTGAAGGTTTTAATCTACGCAAACCTACAATTGAACTTGTAGTCCACCCACAAGCAAACTACTTATATTTTGAATTTTCAAAACAATTCCGCATCAATAAACTATAAAATTAAAACAACTGTTTAAAAAAGGTTTAAGAAAATATTTCTTTATTTATCCCCGCAAAAAACAACAGGAGATTTTACAGGGACTGTATTGGACAGTTCCGTTTTAATAAGCATTATTCAAAAGTTATCTACGACAATGTTTGAAAAATGGCGAACAAATTTTCCCTCACAAAGGACGATTGCAAGAACATTGGCAATATTTTGTTTAACGATTTTTCAACTTACAGAGATTGGTATGTTTACTTATAAACAATTTGTTTTTGCAAGTGAAAATATAAAAGATTGAAAGTATTGTTATTTGCTGGTGTGTTAAAGAATCTTGCGAATCCCATGAATTCAAATGTAACATGACCCAGGAATGTATACCACTTATGTATTTGTGTGATGGAGAAGACGACTGTGGTGAAGGTGATCATGGTGCGGATGTTTCAGACGAAGTCAACTGTGGTACATGAAATTGTAAATGTAGAACTCCTTAAATCAAATCCAATGGATAAATAAGTTTTTTAACAACAATTTTTAGAGTCGTGCTCGATTGTTCAGTTTAAATGTAATATCACAGAAACGTGTATACCACTCGTGTACCAATGCAATGGTAAACACGATTGTGACGGTGTGGATACTTCCGACGAAGACAATTGTGGTAAGCAAATAAGACTATTGAAATCGGGAATTTGTGAAACGCCAATACAAATATTTAAATTGCCATAACTTATTTTATTATAAATCCATAGAAAATTGCTCCCGAATTCAGTTTCAATGCAACAAAACGAAACGGTGCATACGTAATACACATAAATGCGACGGTAACTATGATTGTGGAGAAGACGATAAGTCTGACGAGTTGAATTGTGGTCAATTGATAATTTATTATTAGTACAATGTTATATTTTATAAGCCGAAGCGAAAGCCGAAATAATTTACTACGTCTTTAATTTTAAGAGTCTTGTTTTAATAACGCATTTTATTGTAATGTCACCAACCGATGCCTCAAAGGTCATTTGGTTTGCGATGGCGATAATGACTGTGGAGACAACTCTGACGAAGAAAACTGTGGTAATATCACAGCTACCATAAGTAAGAAAACAGTAGACATCAAAAACAAATTTAACGGAACTATGCGTTTACCAAAATATTATCCTGTTGGTCCAAAACTTATATTGAAAAATACCTTAAATTTGATTATTTAAAAGAAAATTATAATTTCAGTATAATTTCTGAAGTCAAAATACTTGAGTTTCTTTTTGTTTTAGGCTCGTGTCCTACTAATTGGTTTCATTGCAAAGGAAAACCACAGCATTGCTTACCAGATAGTTTAATATGCGATGGATTTGATTACTGTGGTGACTTATTTGACGAAAGCACTTGCCATCAGAGTAATTTATAACTTTAAGACAAGCAATAGTTTAAGTTTGAAAAATTCCTTAACACATTACTGCTGTTTTTAAGGGCTCTTTGTTTGTATCATCATTACATTGCTCAAAAACAAATGTAGTCATACACAATAATATTTTATGTGTTGACATGTTTCAGAAAATCTGCAGCTCATATAAATTATTGTTTCCGTAATATTGTGCTTTTGAATCATTCAAAGCATTCTTAAGTACGCTGCTATCTGATCAGTCTTTTAAAAAACGTTCCGCCCACCAAAAATAATTCTTTGTATCTTTTATACATGTTAGTAGGTGTAGAGTGATGAAACTGTAGGCGCATCTTATTTAATACGGGAGGGTATACCTTTTCAACTTTATTACAGTATTAGCGTATAAAGATATACGGAATGTATCCTTTGCATGCTATTTATTTATTACTTATTTACACGTTATCGTCATATATCGTCAAAACCCACATATATTTAAAGTACTTTACATTACATAGTAGCCAGTATAGCACATTATGTCATCAATTATTAGTTTTTGATTGGCAAGTGACCTCTAAAATCAGTAATAATAACGATAATGTTTTTATATTACATAAAACAATTTATTTGGATGAAGATGATTACTGTTTACATTGTAAGGTCTGCGTTTTCAACATATGTACTACATAACATGCAAATGCATGGAAGAGTAGTAATAAAGTACTATTAATTTAATTGCATTATTAGATGTATTCTGTACATTCGTATACCTACAATCCATACGTAATTAATTATTACGTACATATTAAGTTTAATTTGGAAAGATATTATAAAAGTTTGAAACAGTGATTTATATTTTAGTACTGGAGGGTATACCTTTATCACCACAAGATAGTGTTTTAAGGTTAAAAGATTTATCTAAATTGTCTTTCGCATGCTATTAAATTATTGCATACAAACATTTAGTTAATGTATACATTTTAGTGTGTGCTCATTTTATTTTAGTACGTCATTAATTAATCCACATCTGAATAGGAAAGTTAACTTTCGTCAGTACAACATCACTATTTCCAATTTTCGCCTTGTATTCCAACATCGATGATAATGACAAGATGTTCGATCAATAAATTTTTGCAGGGATAATGCATACTAATTACAGACTAACTTAGCCTAAACATGTACCTTAATGCCACTATTATTATTTTTTAAACAGACGAACAATCACCCTGCGTATGTACGTATCAGTTGTGAGTGATGTCGTTAAAGTTACTGTGGTTTGAAAGCAGAAACTAACTAGGATATGTAAAAAATTCAATACAACATACGTTGTGTTTGTATGCTTTATACATACCTACCTCCTCAAAATTTTCCTCTAGAGGTTCTTAGAATTTGAATACTTGAGAACATGAGTACATATTATAACACAGCAAGTATACCTATAAACAAACTATTACTTTGTAATTTTCAGGTACCCGATCGGACACTTTACATAGTCTAACCTTATTCCCCTATTTTGTGTTGCTAATATTCATTTGAATGATGGGAGAATTGCTTTCAAAGGGTTCGACAAATCTCGAAATACACCGTGAGCACTATTGTTGTAAACCCAAACGTTTACGTACTCAAGTCTACAAGCATCATTCTTTGATAAACAGGATTAAACACGAATTTTTAGGACGGATAATATAAAGAATATATTGTGCTAGTAAAGGATTAGCAAATGCTTTGTCCCTGAAAGTTTATAAAAAAAGAAATACTTTGTGTTTTACCGAAAAGGTAAATATATAAGCATACACCTATGCAATCCAAAACTCAAAAAGGGTTAATACGCATAAAAAACGTTTTTCAGAAAGCTGACAGCTTACCTTTTCCTCAAAATAATGCAAAGGTTGGTCGTGGGCTTGGTAAAATGAAGTGCATAAATACCAACAAACTATTTCTTGTAGAATCCATTCGTTCTCAAACTTCTTTGGTATACGGACCTCTCTAGTTCTTCTGCCAACTTCAGTTTATCTGTTCTTTAGATTTTCATCGAAAATTTATAATAAATATCATCACGATGGCTGTCTGCTACTTTTGTGAATTCTGTAACTTCTTTTCTGAAGAGGGCTTCAGCGCAGTTCAACTTTTAGAACATCTCAACGAAAAACATGCGTGTAAAGGCTATGTAAAAAATGGCCAAGCTGCACAATGTCCTACAATATATCATCATGGATCAAACAAAGGCAATGAGAAATTTTGCACGCTGTCTGGTAAACGATCACTTCTGTGTTGTGTTTGTGAAAAGTCTTAGAAACAGAGAGAAAACAGAGGAATATATTGACTGTATCAAGCAACATGCTGATTCTGAAATCACGCAAGACGTGGGGGACTTAGAAAAACTTGACAATATGGATTTTGTGCCTATTCAATCTAACTTCCCAGGTTATGATGTTTCAGAGGAGCTACTTTCTTTAATAGAAACTAACGATAGTTCGTCAGAAGTGTTACAAATTTCACCAACTGCTCAGAGATGCTCATCTCTGCAGGAACTTTACCCGAACAAGCGAAAATGTGAAAACGATATCAGAAGTGCAGCAATAGAAAATTTGCCGTTGCTGATGCCAGAAACACAATCTCGAGTCGTTATTGATGATCATAAAAGTGGACCATCGGTTATTCCTGGTACTTCAAATTCGATATCTTGGAGAAGTGTACTTCCTGGAGACCCCATAGTAAACTTTCCTGGCATGGCTGGAGATTTCCGGGAATGTGTGTCACCTATTGATACAGAGGATGAATTAGACGATGTCTCTCCAAATGTTCAAGTTGGCTGTGGAGTACATGATAAATACCCTATTCAAAATCAGGGAGCAGGAAAAGATGCTGAATATTCAAGCCAAATGGATGACGATGGTGTTGAGGTTAAGTTTGTCAACGACATACAAACTCTTAAGCAAAAAGAGTGTAAATTTTGCCAGGATGGGAAAAAATACAGTACAGTAGGCTCCTAACTAGATCATATCAAGTGCAATCATGGAACTATTTATCGAAAATATCTTGATACCATACAGACTGGCGAGGGTATCGATAAAAACTCCCCAGACTTTGAAATAAATTTAAAAATAGCAACTCAAGATAATATTACTAAAAACTTTACTGTTAATATAAATGCTCAAAGTGAAAGTGATAAAAGACCTGTCCATTGGACTGACTTTAATGCTTTTATGAAAGCGTTAAGTAAGTCACTATCGGCGAAGCTTAAAAAGATATATTCTAAACCATTGTATCATGATGGGATGAGAATAAACCAGTTCAAAGTTCTTTTTCAAAGTGAAAGCCTGTACTCAAGACCGGACAGCGAGGAAGAACATCAACGTCATGCGTACTGCTCTCCGATGTATTTTATTCGACAACCTGAAGATATATATGATACCATTTCGTTAATGGTTGCATATTTCATGCAAAGAAACGACGAGCACACAATATACGGATCTGGATGGGTTCACGAGAGGATTATAGATTTTCAATTCACTATTACCAGAGCAAAAGTTATGGATGGTACTGGAAGTTACGATTTACCATCACTTTTAGTTGGTAAAATTCGATCACTTTTTAATGTAATTGGGAATGGGAGCATCGAAGATGAGAGCAACAGATGTTTTATGCATTCGATCATCTCACAGTTCGAATTAAGCAAACTTGTGAATGAGAAATCAGGGCAGCAAAAAACTTCTGCAGTGAGGAATAAGTTCAGAACCGCAAAATATTACGACGATCTATTTAAAACGACTGGTGGGAAATTCACATACAAAAGGACTGATCTGCAGCGACCAGGTTTCAATAAGTTTGACAATTTGTCATCTGAAGAAATTTCGATCGATTTCACTGGAATCAAGTTTCCTTTTAGTTTACCGCAACTTAAAAAATTTCAACTTTTAAACCCTGGGCTTGGGATTTCAGTAATGGGTTACGATGATGAAGAAAATCTGGAAACAGCAAAGAAGAAAAACAATATTAAAAGTAGACAATTCATCGAAGATTCTGATGACGAAGCCGATATTAACGAAGAAGAAGACCGAGATTCATTCATCAATGATAAGGAAACTAAGGACGATAGTAGTACATCAGCAGCAACCAAATCGGGAAGCTCTGATTCAAAACAAAGTGCAGTGAAGCTACATAAATACAGGAAAGACCAAATGCAAATACGAAGAAGAATACATCCATTTTACGTTACTCCGTATTCTACAGATTTCATACTTGACATACAGTTTGTGTACAGGGATGACTTTGGTCATTTCCTTAATATTAAAAATTTACATGGACTAATAGATAGAGGTGTTCGACAAAATGTAGAATTGTGCCGATTTTGTATTCAGTGGCGTGACCGTAAGAACATAGAAGAGCACATTGAAAACTGTAGAGGTTTAGGAAGATGCAAAACTATCATGCCAAGCCAGAACCTGTTTTTTAAGAATTTTTGGAAAACCTTACCTTCCCCCTATACATTCTTTTTAGACTTTGAGTGTTTGTTAATCAAAAATAATCCACCAAAAGATAAAGATGGTAATATTGAAGTTAAAAATACACAAATTTTACAGAATCACAAACCTTCGGGTTATTCTTGGTATTGTGTCAATTGGAAAAATGAAGTAGTTGAGAGGGTAGTCTACAGGCAGGATCCGACTTCGGAAGATCATGAACTTAACGAAGATGTTGGAAAGCATTGCATAAGATCAATGCTAAATTTCGCAGGGGAAAAATTGCAAGAAATTGAAGCATACAATAAAAATGCTTACGATGTTATGAAATTTGAAAGCGAGGACCACAAGCTAGAAATTGAGACGAGGTTAAAAGAAAATAATTTTATCAAAGATGGCAAACCTATTGACTGTTGCATCTGCAATAAACCAATAGATGGAGACCTGAAATCTGAAGAAAACGAGACAGAGTATATTGATGTGGGGAAGGGTAAGAAAGATAAGAAGGAAAAGAAGCAATGTGTTGTAAAACATCATAGTCACCTTCCGGATTATGAATTTTTAGGATTGGCTCATTCAACGCCATGTAATATGAATGCATGTATTCGCAAAACGTTCAGTTGTTTTGCACACAATTGGACAGGATACGATTCTCACATAATAGTCATGGCAGCAGAAAACAAGGAGATAGTTAGTGACATAAAACTTATGGGGTCGTCCACAGAGAAAATCACTGCCTTAACCCTTAACGATGTATTGCGGTTTTGTGATTCAATTTCTTTCTTTGGCGGAGCGTCACTCGATGCAACCGTAAAAAGCTTAGGTATCGAAGATTTTGAATTGTTTAAAAAGGAACTTCAAATAATTTGTAGAGACAGGGGACTGGTATGGGAAATTCTCACAGACGAGTTTAAACAGGAACTTTTTGAAAGATTAAAAGATAAAGGTGCATTTCCATACACATATATGGACTCGTTTGATAAGTTTAAAGAGCCAAAGTTACCACCAAAAGAAGCCTTTTACAACGATTTAAGTGAGTGTGATATCGAGGAGACCGTATATAAAAATGCATTGAGGGTATGGGATATGTTAAAAATACAGAACTTAGGTGAGTGGCATGACTTGTATGTACGTATTGATACGTTACTTCTTACAACATGCTTTGTAAAGCTTAGAAAGGTTATGATGGATTCATTTACACTTGACGTTACACAGTATGTTTCCCTACCATCATACACAATGGATGCATGTCTTAGATATTCAAAGAAAACTGTAGAGCTTACGAAGGACCCTGATGTGTACATATTTTTAGAACAGGCCGTATTAGGCGGATTATGTACAATCGGAGACGAGAAGGTAGCAGTAGCAAACAATGAATACTGCGGGGATCAGTATGATTCTACCAAGGCAAAATCTTGGCTTGTATATTTAGACAAAAATAACCTTTATGGAGCCTCGATGATCACTAAGCTCCCAGTTGCAAACTACAGGTTTGTACCTGATACTACTTTAGCAGTATATAGCCGAAATCCAAATAAATATGTGAATAAATTAGAGGACGAAGGAGATTATGGTCAGATATGGGATGTTACATTAGAATACCCGGATGATAAACATGACTTTTTTAACTCGTACCCACCTGCTCCATCTAGAAAATCTGTATCAGAACAAAAAGTATCATGCGGACAACGTCAACTTGCAGATGCGTTTTCAGTAGGTAAAACTGCATGGGCAACAGAAAAAATGATTGCCTGTTTAGAACCAAAACGTGTAAAGTGCCATTACAGAGCGCTTAAACTATGGATAAAATTAGGAGTTCGAATCACAGAAGTACATAAGGTTCTTGGTTTTGACCAGGACGATTGGATGAAGGACTATGTAAATTATAATTCAATACAAAGGGCGCTTACAAAGAACAAGACAGAACAAAATCTTAGGAAGTTTTTGAACAATAGCCTTTATGGAAAACAAATACAGAATGTAAGAGATAAAATCAACATGGTCCTTTTAAATTCATCCGAAAAACGGATGCGATACGCCAAAAAACCCACCCTTAAGCATATTAAAATCCTGTCAGAGAACTTGGTACTTGCGGTTATTGATAGGACATCTGTCACGCTTAATAGTAATATGGGAAGTGGCGTAACGATTCTTGAAGAAGCAAGATTAAACATGTATAAGTTTTGGTACGAATTTATTAAACCTAACTATCCAACGGCAAGTCTGCTGTACTCTGACACCGACTCGCAAGTCATTAAAATTGAATGTGAAAACGTTTACGACGAAATGAAAAAGCACTCTATTGAGTTTGATATGAGTGACTATAATCCAAATCATAAAATTTGGGGCAAATACTACGATAAAACACACATGAAGCGGGTTAATAAGATGAAAGATGAATGCAGCAATAGTGTGCTAACAAAGTTTTGCGCTCTCAAGAGTAAACTTTACAGCTATGAGAGTGTTCAGATAAATGATGATGGTGAAGTTATTGGCAAGAAACAGGAAAAGAAAATGAAAGGTGTTCCTCGTGTCGCAGCAAGAAGAACCAAATTTGAGGAGTATTTAGAATGCATTGAAGAACCTAAGCAAACTTTTGCATCATTCAAAACAATTCGAAGTAAAAATCACCAGCTTGTCACATTGCAACAGTCAAAAAAGTGTTTAAATAAATTTGACAACAAACGATTTGAGATAACACCAACGAAATCGTTGGCTTTAGGTCATAAGGATATACCATTGTACAATAAATACGTAGATTATAAGTGGGTTAACTTGGCAAAATACTTTAAAAGTAGGTACGAGCGTAAAGTTTTTCGTCAGCTTTGTAGGTCATCTTTTGGTGAAGAAGAAAAAACTGTTCAAGATATTGTTACTTGATTTCTATAGTGTACATACCTATTGGTATCAATCATAAATAACTTTTACTTGTAAACCTAGTATTGTATTATGTGTAAAAATTATGTAATTTTATAGTTTATTTTGTTAGATAGTACAATAATTTTAGATGAAATGAAGTTTGCTGTAGTTAATTTTGTCAAATCATCTACTTAATATGTATTGCAATCTGATTTAATGTTTGTGTGTCGTTTCATTGAATAAAAAAACTAAGCAAGCAAATAATCGTCATTTAAACGTGTACCTTTACAAATTTTACGCATACGATCGAGTTATTTTTTTAACATTGCCCACTATTGATGTCATTTAAAGGTCATTTAGGTATCGATAGCTGGTTGGATGCCTCACCTCAGCACTTTTATTCTGTGTACTTCATCCAAAGGGGTTGTATAACCGTGATGCTCAAATCACCTAATCATCATCATTATCATTATGGCCTCATAAAATATAATCTTTTCTAATACAACCCAACATCACTGAAGCTTAGAAATTGATGGGAATTCTGCATACGTTAGTTAGTCACATACATTCAACGAGT
Source organism: Entomobrya multifasciata (assembly GCA_034693345.1). Classification (NCBI taxonomy): domain Eukaryota; kingdom Metazoa; phylum Arthropoda; class Collembola; order Entomobryomorpha; family Entomobryidae; genus Entomobrya; species Entomobrya multifasciata. Next base: position 472 of record JAQFXM010003377.1, on the reverse strand, counting down.
CAAACGTACAATATTACATCATTCAAATGATTATATTGTTATGTCCAAACATGCATGTTTGTTGGTAGAACGTTTTAGTTGTATACAATTTTTTTTAAACGTTTTCATTTTTTTCAACTTTTTGTTAAAGTTTTTCTTTTTTTCTCAATTTTTCGTAGAACACTTTTCATTTTTCTTAATTTTTCGTAGAACACTTTTCATTTTTCTTAATTTTTCGTAGAACACTTTTCATTTTTCTTAATTTTTCGTTAAACATTTTTCATTTTTCTTCATTTTTCGTAGAACACTTTTCATTTTTCTTAATTTTTCGTTAAACATTTTTCATTTTTCTTCATTTTTCGTAGAACACTTTTCATTTTTCTTAATTTTTCGTTAAACATTTTTCATTTTTCTTCATTTTTCGTAGAACACTTTTCATTTTTCTTAATTTTTCGTTAAACATTTTTCATTTTTCTTCATTTTTCGTAGAACA
>JAQFXM010003376.1:0-20487 GCA_034693345.1 Entomobrya multifasciata | reverse complement strand
CCAAGGTTTGAACGTTGCAGAATACAGCAAATGTGAGAAATGGTGCCGTGTATAAATGACTTCTATAGCGTGGAAGTCGTATCCCATTATAACGGTCTTGTCCAATGGCAAAAATGAAAGTATTTTCCGGATTTCCAGATTTTGGGAGATAGCCGAAGGTGCAAGATGACAAGAAATAAGACCAGTCGTCAAAATAATAAGACTCGTATTTGTAACCAGGAAAGTCACTAATCCATCCAATCATTGTGAATTCAGTTAAAACAATTTGGCAAGATCTAAATAGATTATTAGTTTTCCAGGCGGGCTCTATTTCGGGTGTATTTTCTTCCAGGTGAACTGCAGACGTTGTTTCAGAAACAAGCCAAGTGATTAAAACTGGATTTGTAAATGCTTGGCTATTTTTAAGTTGGATTTTGTTCAGCATTTCGTTTCTTTCCATTAATTGTTTTGATGGCCACAAACTATTTTTCGGTTGAGGGTTTCGAAGTAGGTATACTGTACAAAAGGAAAATTGATTGGGATTCATTGTAAATAAAAATGAGTGAATTTGAATGGGAAATATGTGGAGAAATGTGGAAATGGTAACGAGGATCAAGTTAAGGTGTACCATTGTTAGGATTTGAGTTTCAAGAACGAAGCTTATTTTTTACGGTTTGTGATTGTAAGCTTAGCTGTGTTAAATACTGAGTTATTTCGAGTTTAATTGGTTTTACTCTGTCGAAAAAAATAGCGTTGGAGAAATGATATGAAAGAAATTAAAACCAGACAAGAAATGTGATTGGCGTCCAAACTAGCTCAGATTCTTGAGTTTGCCTGATTTAGGTTTTTGGGCTTAATTATAAGTGTTGGTTTGTTGTACTCCCCAAGACCTTATAGTGTAAACTTTGAAAATTCAGCAAAACTATCAATCGTTACTGGGCATTTCATTCAATAATTACATATTAAAGTGTCAATGCATACTTAACGCGGTCCATTTCTTTAGATATAAGTCAATGCTAAATTCATTTCATTTCAAGAGATTTTTTGATAATATTTGAAAAACTTTGAGATAAATACTACGAATATTTGTTTTGTGATTATCGTTTTAGTTTATTGGGATGGCATATCTGACGAAAGCTGTTTGGTATATTTGTAACTAACTTTAGAAATGATTACCCTTTGGCGAGGATTGATATAAATTATATGGTTTACGGATAAAGATTTAAGGACACAACTGAATATACTAAGCAACTTGTTGGAAACAATCGAGCAGACAGATATAGACATTCAACGATATGAGACACTAAAAGGTAGGCCCGCGAAACTGAACATTGTAATATCCACCTTTTTAAACTCATTGCATACTTGACAATACATACATATATTGATACGCAAGAAATTGCTACGTGTTATTTTTCTCGCTTAAAAATTGGATGTTTAAATTGATTTGATTGAATGTTAATGATTAAAACCATGTTTACACGCGCTCGTATAATTGAAATGTGACCACGAAGTAAATTGCTTATTTGTTATTTGCACTGGAAGTGGAAACCAGGTCTAGTATATTTGTTGCTAGCATTGCACAGAACTTATCGTTAAAAACGCCGATAGTGTAAAACCAAAACATCTTACCTACATTCCGCTCAAACTTGGTTTTCCGTCTTATGTCAAATGTTTTATAAACGTACCAAAGCGTTCAAACGCCTTGTTCCATGAAATTCTATACTTGTATTACAGGCTTTAATGTAAACCATGATCTATGAAGGTGCATTTGGATTCATAGAATGTCAATTGTCACCTAATCCTACGCTGAAATTGACAAGAAAATCCGAGTGATCAAAAAATCAATACATGGTAATTGTAACAGCTTACAAGTCTTAAGTAAACAATCAAAAGTTTTAATAATTTTTCCTTGAAACCATTGTTTTTCATCGTTGTTTGAAGTAAAGTTTTATGAGTTAATTTGGATATTTTCCCCAGAAGCGTCGGAAAACGGGCACCATAATAACAAATGTTGCAGATATAATCCTAAAGAAAATGATAAACATGTTTTCAAATGTGCTTGAAAACCTAATCAAACCCCAAATGTTTAAAGGGGACAAATAAAAACAGGAAGCATTTTGATTAAAATCTTAAGCGTCATTGTTTGTTATTGTTCTGCGTATAAAAAATAGTATCATAAATTCTACCACACTGCTGACTTGACGTCAACATACTAGAGACGATAAAGTACAACTATAGACAAAACCAAATTGTTTTAAAATTCAAAATGACTTGTTAACCCTAAAAAACACAAATACCGACCCAATCATGTGTGTACAATGTACACAAATGTATACGCTACCTTGACACAATTAATAATACAACAAAATATATATGTCAAAATGACTAGATACCATTTAATACAAACAATCAAAAACAAATCCATATCAGAGTAACAGCTATTCAACAATTATTTACATACATATTAACTTAATATGCTATTGGTCTCATACAATATATTCTTACTGAACTACCACTGACTAGTTCAGGTTCAAATATTTACAAGTTGCTAATCTATGATTATCTTATTTGAAGTAACAGTTAATGACTAAACTATAGCCTTTATAATATAATAAATTGAATGTTAAAATTGATTCAATACATAATAATATGACTACACTACAAATGACTAGCCCATAATCAAATGACAAAAAATTATTAACTCTTTTATCTAATTTTAGTGAGCAGTATATGACTAGACTATGCACTTTGTAAAGTAACAATCTCCCTGTAAATTCATTTTTAAAATCGTTCAGAAGTCACTTTTGTAAAAAAATGTTAAGACATTAAATTTACACTATACACAATACCCATTTATTTATTTAGACGAACGAATTTTTGACAAGGCAAAATTTTTGAAATGTAGTGGAAAGGACAAGTGAATCTAGATTGTCTCTGATCAGTCTATTCTACTCGCTGTCGTTGAACCAGTTGTTTTAACCGTGTTGAAAATCTACATGGAAGTAGCGGAAGTGGATGGTATACTTGGTATTAATCTTAATCACAAGTACTCCTTCCACGTACTAGCGTATGCTGATGACATTTTAATTCTAGTCGACTCACCTTGACAACTACAGCACAAACTAGATATATTTACTTCATAATTATTGCGAAAGTCTGGAACTCACTGTTAATGTGCAAAAACCAAGATATTAATATGCAACCACCAGCACAAGTTGACATTACCGTGCACAAATTTTCTGTATGGGCAACACCCGGTAGAAGTTGTGAGTACTTTTACTAACTTAGGGGTCACGTTCTGTACGTGCGGAAAATTTCATGAGGACGTTGAAGTAGTTAGAGCAAATTGCGCATCGACAGCTAAGACACTGATTAGCCTAATTGCAAACAGCAGGACCAACTGCTGGGAGTCAATGATGCGTCTTGAAGACTCGATGTTGCTATCAATACTTCTATAATCCAGAACACCTTCATTAAACTGTTGCTACACCTCCCTGCTTAGTCCCCGGGGTATCTATTACGCATGGGGACTGGCATCTTTTCAACTTCTGTTCAAATGATTCGCCGATATCTTCGCTGGTTTGATCTCGACTCCCGCCACACCCATATCTTCCCGACTGAACTAATACAAATCGATTCCCAACATTCGATTCCTTCCCTCAGGTTTAGGTTTACTCGCGTGAAAAGGAAACTTTAGCTCTAGAAATTCCTTTCGTTGAACATGACACGGAGCCCTATAATTGGAACCACCTTTCAACTGGAATATTGTGTCCCTGCATGCTAGTAAATGCAAACAGGCGGACATTAAGGGTTGTGAGAAATTGAGCAAAAGTCCGTTTTATCACAAAGTGAAGAATCAACACTCCGGAACAATATCTATCGTATAAACTAGGCTTAAAGTACAGACGGACATTCTGCAACATGCGTCTTTATCTTAACCGTCTCTTTTTACTGAGCATTTACATCCACCATATAGCTTACAAGTTTACTCCAACCTCGAGCTGTTCCCTTTGCGGTATATAAAAAGATGACACGTTTCTTGCTCTAGCTACTTCCGTACACTAAAATTGTATCAGACCGGATAATCTCCTGGGCAGCCGCACCAGCCTGCATACACATAAGCTTTTCCAACTATGCGACATTGAATCCGTGAAAATCTTTTGCAAATTTGTTTTTTCTTTACTAAAACGTAGACATTACTTCTTGAATAACTGATTGTGACGTCACTGATTTCTTCATAACCTCTCATTTCGCACGAAAAATATGGATGGTCACCCGAATACTGTCATGTCATTACCACAACCCTGGCTGTGACACTCTTCAACATAATTATATGTCATCCCCTGTGTGTGGAGCTTTGGCCTTAATTTATATTTATCGTATCACGCTCTGAAATCTTTGTTTCACTTCAACGTCATTTCAGGTAAATGTTTTTAGTTGTTATATGGCAAAGTATTTTGCATCTTGGAATTTTCTTACGGTTTTTTTGCGGAAATCTAACGAACAAAGGATCGCGGAATAAAGTTGAAATGACCCCAAATTGATTTCTTGAAATATCCAAAATTGTGGTTTTGTCAAATCACACTCGGCGACTCATCATCCCATCCAATCTTGCACCGCCAAACATCCTTGAGAATGATTCTTGCCTTGACCATGAAATGGCAAAGAAATCCTAGGGGGTCCCACACCAACATAACGAGTCTTAATATACTTCGTTTCGTGCGACACTCCTCTCCAGTGGCTACTCCTTCTCCAGCACGAACAAGGTTCACCCGGAAGTTAAATATGTCCTCCCAAGGGATCCAGTGAAGACCAAGCGCGCGTTATGTGAGTACCTCGGACCATTCTGCAACATCCTTACTCTTCTCTGCAACAGCCCCCATCATCTTCATAAGCTCTGGCGAATTCGACATCCATTTCCCCATATCAAATCCAACCCGACGATGGACCTCCTTCACTTCCCGTACCAACTTCACTGCTTCCCCCTCTGTAACCACCGAATCGAGGTAATCGTTCATATAATGCTTTTGGACAATCACATTGACAGCGGCAGGAAACTTCTCAACAACCTCCATTGCATTCTTATTCTTGATGTACTGGGCCCAGTATGGGCTGCATGCTGACCCAAACATCATAACTTCTAGCTGGTAAACTGAGGGCTGGTCATCGTCATCATTCTCTTTAAAGAGAAACCGCTGGGCTGGACAATCTTCTGTTCTGATCTGGACCTGGTGGAACATCTCTGCTATGTCCCCACTATAGGCATACTTGCGCTGCCGGAATTTAATAAGGATTCCAGGCAGTGAAACAAGCAGGTCCGGTCCAGTCAACAAAAAATCATTCAAACTTACTCAGTGCGAACGAATGGCAGCATCAAATACGATACGTATTTTTCCCGGCTGGTTGGGTTGTGTGGTGTCAAAAATAGGAATGAACCACTGGAAATCAGTCTTCAGGGCAAGCTCCTCTAATGACAATTCTCTAACGTAACCACTAATCAGATAGTGGTTCAATTTTTCCATGTATGGTCGTCTTAGGCATGGTTGCCCATTAAGCTTTCTTTCGACTCCCAAATAGCGACGGTAAGCGACATCACGACATGGCGGTAGCTTGACTGGTTCTTTTTGCCATAGAAGTCCAGTCTTCCTTCTTTTTGCTGTCTGCCATCTGTCCACCTTAGGCGAAGTGGATCTTGAGGCCATTTTAACCCAAGCGAGTCAGCTGCCCTGTCACTTAGCAAATACACGGTAGATCCTTCATCCAAAAAAGCGTTCACATCGTGGTTCCCTCGTGGTCCATGCAGAGTGACCGCTATTATCCTCACAATAGCCCCACTTAAACTGGTCTACGTCTGGTTCAAGGTGACGTTGACCTCTATTGCACCCTTCTTTGCTACTGCTGCTAGAACGTGGCCATGACGCAATGTGTGATGTAGTTTGGAGCATCCTTCCACCTTGCAGGACCTTTTGGAACGGCATTCCCGAATACTGTGACTTTTCCCCAGGCAGCAGAAACAAAGACTATTCTACTTGACAAGCTTCCACCTGGCATCCACGGACACCCTTTTGAAACGCTCGCAGGAGCCAGCGGAGTGACCATCCTTACTGCAAATTGCTTCGTGAGGGCTTATGACGATGATGAAGACGTATTGGTCTCTTCAGCTGCTGCACTGAAACCTTCATCCCTCTTTTCGCGGCGTTTGAGCTTTGACATGCTCACATTACTTGCTGCCTCCGCCACCATATCCACCCATTCAGCGAATTCAGTCAGGGTACAGCGCCCCATTGTGACCGACTGCATCCCCCACTGCAACTTCAAGCTATCCGGCAGTTTCTCTACCAATTCTAGCAGTAATGGGGGATTATGGAGGTACTGCGGCATCTCCAGGGTGGTAATGGTGGCCACTAGATTCACCACAGCACCAGCAAAGTCCACTATAGTGGATAGTCTTCCTTCTCTTGGGGTGGGGGTCTTCCTGGCTTTCTCAACAAGCGCCTGGACCACAAATTTTGGCCGTCCATAACGCTGCCCCAGCCTCGTCATAACTGCTTCCGCATTCTCCGGCACTATAATCAGTGCCCGGACGTGTCTTCTTACTTCCCCCTTCAGCGCCTTGTCCAATCTGCCTATATTCTAGGCCGCACTGAATCCACAATCCTGCGTTAGTAAAGAAATAAGTGGAAGTAAAACTCCCAAACTCGTAACGCTAACGGCCATTTACGAGCTGTTAGTGTGTTTCGTAAACGGCATGAAAAAATGATCTACATTAAACCATAATTTTTGCATATAACATGTGAAAGATGCTAGGTGTTTGGGTAAGCGGTTTGTATGACCGATCCTTTTATGCATATATATGTGTATCACAGTGCCCCCGTACTTGGGCGGACTTGCCTACCGGCCGGTTAGTATTGTTATTGTTTGTGTTGTTGTGTTTTGGTGGATGCAGTGCAGTAGCAGTTGCAGAAATAGAAGAATTGTCAATTTATTTTTAAGCAATAATTTAATTTGTAATAATTTTTTAAACTGCTTTAAATTATTTGTTGGGTGTGTAAACGGAAGTCTTCGTAATGTCACGTCAGTTAACTGCAGCCGCGAGAAAATGTTATGCGGCTGCTGCTACCAAAAGTATTAGTGGTAAAACCTACTTTACGGGTCTATTAAAGGTAAGTAAAAAGTTACATTTTAACAATACCAATTAAAAATTCATTCATGGAAGTCAAGTTTGAATAACAACATTTTTTATGGATGTGGTCTCCCCAGCCGCGAGGAAGTTATTCAAGGAACTTGTCCATGAGAGCAAAATGGAGAGCGATTGCATGGACTATTTTCTGAGCAATATGGACTGCCCCGGGTCTTGCAAAGATTCAAGTTGTATGAATCAGCAATTTGACCTGGGGTTAAGCGAATTGGTCACGGAGAGGAATTACGCTGGTAATGGGAAGGGGATTACGCCAGTGTCACCAGTCCGCGAAAGCCAAATTCTCGGGGAATATTTAGTAACATTATTGTGAACGATGTCTCGTTCATAGGAGCTTCCCAAACAGACTCCAGAAGCCAGTACTTTGCATTGTTGGATACGAAGCGGGGGATTGCTGTAGACGCTGGAGAAACCGGAATTTAGAGTGCGTGAAATTTTTTAAACTTCAGTTTAGTGTACAATTTCAGTAAAAAACTAATTGTACGTATTTTTTTCAGTCAAATACGCTAATCATGCCTGTCTCGAAACAAATGCCAATTGCATGCTGGTGTGCTGGACTGACAAAAATTACCAGCCACACATTGTCCGTCAAGCATAAAAGGACATTCCAAAAGGAGAACAAATCCTGTATAAATACGCAAAGGATTTTGACCGTTGGGCACCGGTAAGTCTATTTTATTAAAATTTCAAAATTTATTCGTAAGAAAATATTAGAGTGAAATGAAATATTTTTGTATAATTTTACAGGCTTGTTTGTGTAATAAGCCAAACTGCACCACAGTTCGGAAGCGTACTTGCATCACCGCACCAGAGTACGTGTCTCCTTTAAAAAAAGGAGAAAAGATAACCACGGTTTGGAATGAATTTGTCGGCAGCAACCACAATGGGACAAAATGAGTTTGCCTTATCTGCAAAAAAATTCAAGTTAACTTAAAAACAATAAGGATAAGGCTTCTTTTTCTCTGCAATGTCAGCCAAAATCAACAATATGATGAGGCACATTGAAGATCACCATACCAAGCCTGATGAGATGATTGAATGTTCGTTTTGCGATAAAAGTTTCAAAACAAGGGGTTACCTCCAAAACCATGTGTACATAGGTACACAAACGAGAAAATATTTTCAAATGCAAACCATGAAAAAAGTAAGTTTAACATTATATTACCTAAAATTTATGATTGTGGAAATTATCTTATTAAAAAATAATTTTTGTTGACATTTTTAGAACTTTCACTCGCAACGCGGATCTGACAAGGCACATGAAGAATATCCACACGAAGACGGATACCAAGTATGTATGCAAACATCTCACTAATGATAATCGTTTATATGGTACTGGATTTTCCAGAAAGGGACGGTTTGACGACCACGAAAAAGAAATACATTCAAGTTTACTGAAAAATAGTCAGGTTAAGAAAAAATCTATGATGCGAGGTAAACTTTTGTCGGAGCGCAGAAAGAAATTATGTTATGTATGTAAGTATGAGAAAGAAATGTATGAATCGATGAATGTGTTATGTAATCATAATATGAAATTTAAACAAATGAGTTTTTTTAAACCTTTTTGTGAATTATTACATAATTATTATCATTTATAAATTTTGTTGTGTTAATGAATTTTGTAATGCGTAGATACAATCATTTATATTAATAAATATCAAAATATGAATACTTTTTATGTGATTTTATCAACAGCGTTGAATTTTGTAATTTTTTTGGGTTTTTGATTTGTGAAGAATGAAATATGTGTGAATTTTGATAGAGAAGGCGTAGGATTTTTGTGTGAAAGTACAGAATTTTGATGCTTTTCACGTGAATATTCCTTCTTGTAAATTTCCTATCTTGGTGCGTAGGATTTTTTAATATTTTATGCCATGGACTTTAATTTTTGTATGCAAAATTTTGATGACCGTAGGATTTTTGTGTTAAAATACAGAATTTTTATGCGAATATTCCACCTAGAAAATTCCTATATTAGTGCGTAGGATGTTTTCTTATATATTTTATGCCATGGGTTTATTGTTTAAAGAATTGTGCTGAATGCCTACAAAGAGTTTATTGTATACAGTGTAGGACTTTTGGAAATTCATTTAACGTAATGGATTTGAAACTGGTAAAATAGCTACACACATTAAGGCGTAGGATTAAAAGGATCATCTTATATTCTAGATGCCTAGGAATGGTAGGACTTTTATCTCAAAATTCATCTGTACAAATACCATGGACTTAAAGTTTTCAGAAAAGCTTGTCTGTAAATAGTAAAAGTAAAATGCCAGGGCTTTCATCGGTGCAATCTATGTTCTAAATTATTTTAACACCATTTTAAGCTACAGTGCGTAGGATTTTTCGTTCACCAACTTTCACTTGCATGCCAAAACTATGCATTTAAGCTTTGGTTTTTGTCTGATGTTGTTCTAACCATTCCAGCAGCTGCTGCAAAATTTATTTATTCATGGACATTGACTTCCATGGAAGACGGGGCAGGAGTTGGAGGAATCGCACGAGTTGAGTTGACCATATCACCTTCAGGTCCATCGTCAGTGTCACTGGAGCTGATGTCGCTACTGTCCGAGTCAGTATCCAACTTGTCAAAGATTTCAGTTTTGAACCGAGCCTGAATTTTTTGGTTCAATGCTTACAGGCGAATGTACGAAGCTTCGTCTGGTTTCTCGATTTCGCAACGATACTCGAATGCACGTTTAGGGAACTCTAGATCACAGGATGTTTTCCTATCCAGACAGAGAAGCATGAATTCTTTTGGTTTGCTGCCCATTAACTGGTAGATATTATGGTCTGGTGAAACCATGCACTGTGCGGTCTGAGCAAAGTGGTCCAAGTAATAAGCTGCGTATTCTTTGCAGAGCTTGTTTGCTTCTCCCATAAAATAATGTTGTATTATACGCACTGACGCAAGGTAGAGGTAAAAACCAATCAGAAGTCGCCTTACAGAGAATTTCTTTGTGTGGGGCAAATAGTTTAATAAAACTTTGACATGCTTCTAGCAATCTTCTGTCTTCCTTTTGTTTAAGCAAGTTGGGATTCTTCTCTTGGCAAAATATGTAGCAGATCAACCAAGAACGCTTCCGGGTCAGGTTGGTAGAATTGGTGCTTAAATGATGCATATTTTGTTACTTCTTCGTAATAAATACGAAGCAATGGAGTTATTTGGAATGTGTCAAGGGGTGTACAAAAGTTGTTTTGAAAATATGAGGAAATGATAGGTCGTTTTTCACTTTCAGTAATTACTCGCTTTCGTAATCCTCCTGCTGATACATGACCAGCTGAGATGCTCCAGGCATTTCAGAGAAATACTTGTCTGGCTGCCGTGCCACTTGATAGTTTCTCCGTCTTTGTCTACAAATTCCTTGTATTCGCCGTTTTCTAATTCACCCCACAATCGAACTTGAAGCCCAAATTTAGATAAATTTGGCTTCACCCACAAATTCCCAATTTCCCAAAAAAATTTCTTTGAAAAATCCTGTGCGACTTCTGTTACTCCTTTTAACTTGGATTTGCCGTTCGACTTTCTCTCAACTTTCTCTAGTAAATCCTCGATTCGCCCAAGAAAAGGAAATTGAAATTGGAAATGAGACATGAAGGAAATTCCAAGTTTGTCGGACGTCTCTTCTGATTTAACCGTCGCAAGAAAACAGTGAGAATATTGCCAACAGAATATTTTCGAACCAGTAAAATTCAGGAGCAACTGGCTCCTGAGTTATGACTCCAAAAGGAGTCCTAGTTTTGTGGATAAAGTTCATGCTCTTCCGTATTTTCTGGTTCTCTTGATGTAAAATTCATTTCAAACTTTTTACTGGTCTCTGCTCCTGTTGTTGCTGCTTATCTTGGAGACGACCGCTTCATGTTTAAGCCAAATATACGTATATATGTACGTATAACCATATGCAGAACTTACGTTCTCTTAATATTTGTCAACGGTCTTGCATGTCTCTTATGTACAAAGCTTTCAAACGAACAATCAGGACCATGTGCTGTTTAAATGCACAGAAGAAGCTGGAACAAGTTGACTTGCTATATATATATCCTTGCTCTTTATTTATCAATGTATACCTTCCGTGTTAGTCTATCTTTTTTCGTTTAAAACAGGGAAAAGTGTGCTGCTCTCAACATTATGCACTCAGATGTATCAGCTTAAAATGAACTATGTAACTTTAGCCAATTGGGGGTCTGCATCCAATTTAATAGCCTCACACTTTATAGCTTACTAGGCTTGTACAATATTCACATGAAAGCCGAAGATATGACAAAGCATCCTGCTTTTAAATCAACTAGAGAAAGGATATGAGCTCTGGAAGCAGTGGTCTTAGATGAAGTGTAGCTTGTGGGCGGAGTGGTGCTGGACGCTCCTATTAGACACGACATGGATAAGCTCTCAAAGTTTGGCTTGGAAATATTTCAGCGGCCAGATTATAAATATGAGCTGACCATAAACGTGCGGCAAAGCATACGTGTGTATATTAGCTTATAAAAATCTATCACTCATTTTTCTGTCATTTATCACGTCATAACATACGTTCCCCTATGCTTTCACCAGGAAAGACGTATTTATGCTGCCAAATAGTTTTAAACAGACAGCGGCTCTTTAAAAAGAAAGTAGACGGGGTAGTAATCTGTTACAAGGACTATCAACCGTGCTTTGATGAATTAAAAGCACAGGATGAAGAAATGGTTTTCACCGATTCGATTGAAAGGCTAAAAGAGATCGTCTCTGGAAGTCATACACATATGCTCATTATATTCGATGACCTTTCCACATTTCAAGGACTAACGTTTCCACTTCCCACTTCCCACTTCCCACTTCCCACTTCCCACTTTCCACTTCCCACTTCCCACTTCCACTTCCCACTTCCCACTTCCACTTCCACTTCCCACTTCCCACTTCCACACCAAAAATCCACTTCCACACCCAAAATCCACTTCCACACCCAAAATCCACTTCGACGCCCAAAATCCACTTCCTTACCCAAAATCAACTTCCACACCAAAAATCCACTTCCACACCCAAAATCCACTTCCACACCAAAAATCCACTTCCACTGCGGCTGGTACGTGTTATTCGTAATATACTCCAGAATATTTTATAAAAAAAACTATGAAGGAAATTTATACGAAATTTTCTGCAAACAGAAAAGCTAACGATGAAAAGATAAGGAGATTCGCGAATTATTATTTTACACGTCTAATTCAAAGACCCCTTTTCCAGAGCTGTGCCCTTAAAACAATGTGCATGTGTGATTACATTCTATGCATGACAAATCATGTTGTTTAATACATTGTTTCGTGTTGTTTTTCACGAACTGTGCAAAGCTACTTTTTGTGCTAAACACACTGACTTTAAAAAAGATATAGTAAAGCATATCGAGCAGAGCAAGCAGCAATATAGTTCATTTTCAACAAGCCAACAAACTCTTGAACATGAAATATTATTCAAAAAGAATTTATTCGACGAATACATAAATTTCACAAAAACACTCTCCCCCTCTGATCCGGTAAGATTAGAACAGGCAAGTAATGACTTTTCGCTCATTTTTTATGCAAGTGGTATTCTCATTAAAGAATATTTGACTGAGTGGGTAAAAGAGTGTGCAGTAAATAGCGAGGGTGTAGAAAACCAAGTGAAGCTAGACATTCTACTATGCCTTTCGCAAAGTTTCATCAAAGAACAATCTGCATACAAATGAGCAGAAGAGTGCCCTAATTATTTTCTTAACATGGTTATTAAAAGCCATGGAGAGCTCTGGGTAGAAAATTGTTGTAGGTGTGGTTATTCTCTCAGGTTTTCATGCACCAAACCACTATATTTACTGCAAGAAACAGTTGAAAAGATTACGGGAAACTTATACAAAAAAATGCAGGGAATAACAGTGAACAAGCTGCTTCATCAAACGTTTTTAGAACTTGGTAGTATTGAAATAGAAAGCGAACCAACTTACCAACGGTGTCTGCAATTTCAATCTAATGTTTTGACCAGGGTAAAAGAATATGGTTTTGCCATCAAGAGCACGCTCATCTACATAGTAAACATTCATGGATAACTTATATGTTAGGGCGAGTGTTTACATTCGGTAATGCATTCGATGCCAGCGAAAAAGTTCCTCCCCAAAAAAGCTCTCCACCAAATAACTATAATAAAATTCGCAATGATCATATTCGTAAAAACTTGTTTATCTGATCTTTTAGAAAAGTGCGAGCAAATAAATGGCAACGTGAGTTGTGGCCCTAAACCGCTTTACTGAAATAATAAAAAGTGTGCATCCGGTTGGCGAATACACCAGAATTCTAGCTTCAATCTCCCCTATTCGTTTCCTGAATGTAGTCGCGAATAACTTACCTAACGAGTTTATAGAGAGTGGCTGTGAACTCGTAGTAAAAACACACAACCACGAAAAAGACGACGAATTGTCAGATAATTTATCTCTTATTATTACAAGTATAAAAGTACAACTGCAATTTATGGAGCAATGCAAGCTATAAGCGTAACGGTGTAATTACACTGGCTGTGTATTTTGACATTTCACGTGCCGGTGTAATTGATGATTGTGTAGATTGTGTAAAATCTAAAACGATATTTGTAAGAAGTCTGTATAGCTACTCCCGTAATGAGTACATGTGCATAAACAAAACAGAGATATTAGAAAGAGAGGCTTACTTGCCTCTTTTTAGAGCATGCATGCTTTCTCAGTGCCTATGTTTGGACAGCGTTATAAAAAACCCTCACGACAAATACTTTATGCCAAGCAAGAAGACGAAATGTTTGTGAATGTGACGAGACATGCACGTTACAAGTAAATCTTTTTGGCCAGAGTAGTTCGAACTCTTTCGAAAACTACAAAATTGTCCCAATCTCCCAAATATTTCTTAGTATTGGGCTGGCAGTCGTAGCGGCAAGAATACTTTTATAATATGGCTGATGGTGGAAAGAATATTTCCTTTGAAACAACAGTTAACTCTGAAGACACAACGAATTCATCATCATCAGAAAGTTTAGATGAAAGCGGCTTAATTCCGTTTACTACTACTTATAAATCCAAGCACAGTAATGGTACATGTGAAAAATGCTTAAACATTTTCGAACGAGGGATCAAGTTAATGTGGAGCAATGTTTTTCTCATGTCGAAGGATTATTTGACAGTAGTTTGATTCCATTTTAAGCTAGTGAAGCACATCAAACTTTGTGAAATATATCAGGAAGGATTTGACATTGTAGCACTCTTGACTGAATGCATAAGAATGAGAAATGAAGAAACGCAAGAATCATTACTGGAAAAAGATGCTTATAGCTAAACACTACACTAGGCTTATCAAAGATACGTTGTATAAAGTTAGAAAGTGCGATATCTGCTTTGACTTACTAACAACTGCCATTGCAGAAATAATAGAACCACCACACCATCAAATAACACAATCAGATTATTTGGTAAATCTACTTACATATTTTGAACGAAACCCATACATATCATAAATAAAGACAGTGTTGGAGTGGTTATCTTCAACAATCTCCAACATTCTGTATCCTTTTCTGCCGAGAAAATTCCTTTTGCTGTGCTTCACATAAGTGCGATTGTTGTACACCGGAAGCAGATGTGGGTGGTGAATGCTGCGGTCAGTCTAGCAGATGCTGTTCGAAAAGTACAGCGTGCCTAATAGAACCATGTGATTGTTTATAACACTATGAGTGTCTCAACATCAACCAGAATACCGAATTGTAAGGAGTACCCTCAGGCAATTCTACGGTGATGTGAAGAAGAATCAGAGGAAACCTTAATCACAAAACTAACGATATTCGGAGTCACTTCTCTCAAAAAATGTCTCATTCGTTTTTCGTTACGTTTCATCAATAAACAAAACCGTCACTGTTTCATAAAATCAGAATGGAATATCGAATTCAGTTACGAAACCGACAAGACATTTGCAGAAATCATTGAGTTATTCAACTCTTGTCGAACTAATCACCCATTGAGTCCTCCCGATTTTGAATGTTTTCAGTGCAATCGAATTTACCAAAAATATAACAAACAATGTTTTGGAAGATTATGGAGTTGAGTCCGGCACAATCAACAATGACATACAAAACTTACATCAGTGGACAGTAAACCAATGGCTACAATGTGAAGATGGATGTAACTCACTCTTCCCAATCAACCACCCTTGATGACGAAGAAATTCCACCAAAAATCCTGCTCTTTGAGTTTCTCTACTCGAATGAACTCTTACAACATCACATCAGAAAAAAAGCCACCAAGATTGAATTAAACAAGAGATGCAGCCCCTGCTCTACAGTTGGAATTCAACTATGTTTGGCACTAATTGTATGGTATGGTATGGAATTAATGTAGAGGAATTCCCTCAGCCATTTGCTGAAAAGTTTAGAATAACGTATCTAAATATTTACACCACCTACAAGCACTGTGGTAAATTAAAATTTGTGTGCTCAGTTTGCACAAACCTAGTCTCTCAAGAATTACAAAGCTTTAGTAGAGATTTAATGTTTGCACCATTTGGATTCATTCAAACAGCAACAACAATATACACTCACCTTCAGAAAACATGGAACGGCTGTAAGTTAGTTTGCTTTTCTTTGGACAGATGTCCCACCTGCAAAGTTTACCACAAAATGCTGTTTAGAAAGCTGAAGAGAATAATTAGTTATGTATAAAAGCAAAAAATGAGCTCAAAAAAATAATACACCTTTAGGGAATGTTAATTCAAATTCATTTATTAAAAGACAGCTCATTTCTACAAGAACTGAACTGCAGACATAGCATACGTCTGCAAGTCTACAGTTCAATTCTTGTAGAAATACTTAAAAAATATGCCATAATATTTGTAATATGTTAGTGTAATTATTTTTCATTTGATCGAATTCACGTTGACGATCTAACTCGATTTCTTAAGAAATACTCTTTATTTACAAAACGGTAGAATATTGTTAGCTTTCGCACAATATCCACAAAGAGATAATGCATTAACATATTAAATAGCACAGGAATGAATGGAATGAATGAAAACTGTGAACACAATAATAAAATGCACGTACTCTTAAACATATTTGCACATTAACAAAACCCAAAAAAATATAAAAAGCTTTGTATCTGACTCTAAAATATTATACTTCTGTTACTACATACTTTTATAAAAACGCGAAATGTAATTGGAAATTGTTATATTGTCTTTTTAAAAAAAGGTTTGTTTTGACACGTCATTCTGGCGTGACACCCAGGTGTTTAGTAATGGGTTAATGAAAACGCCATTCCTTGGATCATAACTCTTTCTACGCACCTTTGTGTCTCGTACACGATCATCGCATGACAAAATAAAAGAACTGACGACAACGAAACATCAACTCAAGCTCGAGATTGCAGAAAAATCCTACGCTGAAGTGCTGATGGGGAAAGGTGCGACTTTGTACCGAAGTGAATACCAAAAAATCCTACGCTTGAAGGATGTTAATGCATGAAGAAAAGGTACCGGACTCAACAACAATTGGATTCTACAAGTCAAACATTTCAGGAAAAGTTCACGAAAATGAGAGGCAAGCTCTATTGGCATAAAAAAGCGGTCAAGTGTGCATTTATTCATTTGATCATTATTCTCTGCTACTTGAGCACTCAATTTATCATCATAATGAAATAAAGGTAAGTAAAATAACATTACGTTTTATTATAACATGTAGCTTTGCGCATTAATAAGCCTCTACTTTTTTTTACGGTAAGCATAAATTGGTGACATGTTTCCATAAGCCAAATCGTAATGATTTGAAACTACCTCGTTCCTAAGCTCGTCAAAAACATATGAACTGTGGCACAGTAAACGAGCTAGTTTGTCATTGTTTTGTTCTGTTGTTACATGAAAAAATAAACAAAGACAGCCTATAATATATCAAATAAGAAGGAAAACTTATTTTAAATGAAATTTTCACGAAAAGTTACGTTATCAAAACAGAAAGGGGAACCGTCAATTTGAGCAAAAAATAAAGAGAACGTGCCGCTTGACACGGTTGGTCCAACATCCCTAATACTCCTGAGTCCAGGAAGGCGGCATCGTTTCTTGTTACGATGAAGCTGGTAACAAAACCCGTTGTACCTTCTTGCTCGATTCAGCTTAAAAAATGAGGCTGTATAGTCTTCAAATTAATCATATCCTGTTGAATTGACTATTCTATCCACTGCACACAGAGTGAGAACTTAAGAAATGATAAGCGTCTCATTTCGGTCCTGAAAATATAAATTAAACAAAAATATTTACCCACTTTTACTTGGTTCTTTAAAAAGCGTAGGGACTTACATGCTTGCACGTAATTTTGAACGGCTTAAGTTGAAAAAGCTTTTTAACATCTGCCATTTCCTGTTGACTTGACTGCTTTTCAGTAGGCGCCGTGTGTACTGCCACCGTGTTAACTGTTTTTGGCTTGCGAAATGAGTTGGTGATTTTATGATTGGGATTTAATCACAGAGGTAACTGAAAACGAACTGAGTTGCTGTTTACTTGTTGAGTTTGGTTGTGTTTTGCTGGTTCTAGCTGGTGTTGTTTTTCTGTGCTAATGGTAGGTAGCAACAAAACTGGCTGGGTGCGACTTGCTTTGGTGAATACTCGATGGACAGACAGGCTTGCTTTAGGCAAGTTTGCTTGAATGCTTGGCTTCTCTGTTGTTGTGGTGGTGGTAGGGGTGATGATGATGTTACTATGCTGTGTAGTAATTAAGGTGGGGCTCAGCATTACGATGGTGCGCTGGAACTTTTTTTCGCGTATAAATTGTAGTATTTTGTAGTAAATCCCCTTTTTTTGCCTGACCGGTTCCATTCAGTTGAAAATGAAAGGTTTATTTGGTTGTTTTGGTGGGTTTGGCTTCTCTGGTGGCTGTGATTTGGCAACAGCACCATGAATGGCCGTAGTATTTCGATGATGGTAAGATATAACATATAGGGGTGGATGGTTAGTTGTTGGTGACAAAGTTGGTTGATGTTTTGTGTTTACACTTGGAATGTAAACAAACCTTCCGTATGGGATAGAATGGATGAAGGATGAATGTTGCCACGGTGTTTCGTTGTTATGTTTGTGGGAGTTGGTTAAAAATAGCACCAGAGTTATATTTTTTGGAGTGATTTTGGTGGTTATATTTCACCTTGGAACAGAAGTGAAGTCAGTTGAAGTAGTGGTCTTGGCAGGAGTTGTAGTCCGAACATCAGGCAGTATCTTCTTTGGGAGGATGGCGTATTATTTTCGTGTTGGTTGTAGTGGTTTCTTTGTTGTTGTGGTTGCTGCAGGCTTGACAATTTCACCCAAGCTATTTCCGTGTGTGATACGGAAACCTGAAAGAAATAATACGTTAATATTTTTGGAAAACCACGTAAAAAGTGACTGGACGTACCTTTATAATAGCTTCTGTTATATCACAGTGTGCTGTCGTCGGCATATGCATTCTCACATTTTTCCTATCAACAACACAGTTCGTTTTTGATGATTTTGATAAAACAAAAACACAATTTCTCTCAACACATTTTTTACACGGCAGATCAATTTCACAAGCAGTGGCGAGTACACCCAATACTCCGAAAACAAGAAAAACTGAAAATATTTCCATTTTATTAGGGATGGGCTGAAGATAAAATAAAAAGTAAGTGTGTAGTGGTCAGTTTCAGTCTAAATACTGTACCGGCGTAAATGCTTGCACAATTTATCTTGATCTTTTGGATAGGAAATCTTGCTACTCGTATCGTCTTTGTTTGAGAGCATCACATCCTGTTCTATTAAGATGCAGCAGGATAACGAGTTACTTCCAGGGTATTGTAACAGCAGTGTGTTGGGATATATACCAGCGCATGACTTGACCAGTAACAACGCAACCTATCTCAATTTCGTGAGACAACGACGGAAGATGATTTCATCTTAAATATATACTGTTCTAAGTACTCTAACTACATAGCGAAATCGTTGGGATTTGATATGAAAACAATAATCGGGGGAGACCTGCTACATCTACGGACCATTTTGAATGATGTTAGTATGTGGAAATCATTCATGCGAAATAATCCGTTTAAAAATGTAGAGCTATTACATGGTTTCAAAAAGGATAAAATTATTATTGATGGAAAGGTAGACTGTGTTCACTACGGTGGTAGGCTTTTTTTGTTAGCCTAAATGCTGTTGCTGAGTATGAATGACATTCCTAATTGGATGGAAGGAATAAACAGTAATTACCACTTTGTATCTATACTTGACATTGACGAGTTTCGGCATTGCATCGACAACAAAGAGAAAATTTCCGAGGATCTGTTTTCAAAGCTGTATAGTGTTACATAATATGTGCTTTCGTAGATAACTCACTTTTTCTAATATATAATGAATGAAGTAGCATAACCCTTAAATTGTTGTTGAAATTTGATGATGTTTGAAAAGTTTTAAATAATTGATGCAATTTAATTTGATTGTCAAATAGTAAAAAAGGACCCAAGGACAAAATATACATTTCATAACATTACTGACTTTATTAAATTGAAAACAAAATGAATTGAACACAAAACTTGAAAAGAACACAATTATTTATTGAAAATGAACACAATATTAAAGCATGCATTCCTATTCTATTTACTACCAGTCTTCCATTGTGTCCACTTCTGCGTATCCTAAATGACGCGTCCTCTACCAGATACCCTTTACACAGCTAAAAAACATAATCAAACAATAGAATCCTCATTTAGAGGTGTCACATAAAAGGAATTATTACGTTAAGCAGCTGGGCGGAAATCGAGACGGGGACTAGGCTGCATATAAATGGCCAGGTCGTCATCGTCATCATCCACAATTTCCCCAGCTTGTCTCCATCGTTCATTTTCAAAAACGAACACCAGTTCGTTTAAATTGGGTTGGTGTGCCACTGGTGCTTAGGCACTAGCCCTATTCCAATAACGTAGGTTGTGGAGTCGTGCTCGGATGTAGCCAAAAATTACTCCACGGAACACTCCACACGTCAGGAAAAAAGCCAGAAGAACAGGATCGCAAAAGTTCCTGAAATCAACAAAAAAGGGTAAATTAAAATGCATGCATACACACCATCATCATATATTCACCGTGTCGCCCGGTTCCCCCTCTCCATCCTCCACTTCAAACAACTGCCGGAATCTGTTCCCTACGTCCTTAGCCGCTTCAACTCGCATCTCCTGTAGTAGAGTCAGCTTCTTCGTCGTCCTATCTGTTCGTCTAACAGAGACACCACCTGCGAGGCTGCTGATGACGTGGATCCGGCGTCGTCCTCCACCCGCCTTTTTACTACTAGGTCGGGCGGCGCGACA
>JAQFXM010003375.1:0-20487 GCA_034693345.1 Entomobrya multifasciata | reverse complement strand
GTGGATTTGGAGGATGATATCGGGAATGATGCAATTTTTGGGAGATTGGAAAAGTTAGCCCTCAGAAATCTATGTTTGTGCATTGGAGGACCCACTCCAGCACGAGTTTTGAACAGATTTAAGAATTTAAGGGAGTTGAGTGTGGTGACTGAGGAAGAAGCGTTGGGGGTGTCAGTCTTTCTAAATGGGCAAGACTTCAAGGAAATAATACCTTGTTTGGTGGGGTTGCGAAAACTGGATAAGCTGGAGGTCCGACCATTGCTATCGGTTGTTCAGAGAGAGGGGTTGGGGATGAGGAAAGGGGTGATTGCTTTGTCGCAAGTGGGGAAATGTGAGAAGGTTGAGATGGTGAAGCAACAAGTGGCAAATGTGGAAAGGAAGGAAGCTTATCAGTTTAGTATTTAAGGGGAATGTGTATAATTATTATGTAAATTACATACTTATAATTTATATTTTATGCTGATAGATGAATGCAAATTGAAAAGTCTAATACAAACATTTAATTCAAGAAATTATTTCACAATAACCAGATTGCATTTTGAATTTTATTCATGTTCTAAAAAATAGACAGGGTTTGAATCATTTTGTGGAAATAAACAATGAGATTTCGTTTCAAAACTGTAAAAGGAAATCCTATCAAATGATACAGTAAAATTAAACTAAAAATAAGTTCCAGTCCTAAAAAACGTTTGTTATTATTGTATTGTAAGCCCCCTCCTTTGTATCAACCTTGCTTGGGTGAGTAAATGAAGTGGTGACAAGGAGTTTCCAAAAAAAAAATAAAGACCAATGCTGGGGTGTCTTGCAACAATAGGAAACAATCGCTGAAAAGCACAATGTAAAAACAATGTACGCAGAAATAAATGAGTGTTCATAATTTCAAGAATTTTATAATCTTGTCTCTTACAAAATAATATTTTGAATCCTCTTACCCATTATTATATTAGTTGCACATTAACTACTAACAAGTACTGATTCTTCACCGTCCATTTCAAGAGCAATTATTTCTCTTGAATCACTCAAACTTACAACGGGCAACCGATGATTCAAATGATACATGAAAAATGCATAAGCACAGGCAAAGCACCAAATTATAAAATAACCAATTTTATGCTCCATCTTAATTACCGTTACAAACCAAGACGGTTAACACTGCTTATTTATCTAAACACAAAATGTTAAAAATCAAAGAGAATTTTATGCGTAAATGACAACTTTATTTGTAAAAGTTAAAAAATGAAACGTCAAAACCAAAACAGGATATTTTCTGCCAGCTAAATTATCTGGAGAAAGTTTCTTTCGTTTTTTGCTTACTAATGAAATGAATGAGTTATAAATTGAATGTTATGCTTGGGAAATTCATACCCAAACGAAAAAGCTGCCAGTATACAACCAACGCAGCCATTAATTGGCTCATTCTTATACACTATTAATGAGCCATTTATTTATGATGACCGTTTGTATATTGACTTTCTTTCCAGGCTAACTCAGCAAACAACAGAAACATGAAACGTCAAAATTCAAAATACACATTCATCATATAAGCTCCTATTCCTATTAATTGTAATTTTGGTATTAACAAAATATTGAATCGATGAGACTAAACCCAAAATTTTGAGCTTTAGTTTTCAACTTTTTGAAGTTCAAATAGCTTGGTTTACAGCAAACTGCATTTTTATGTTAAAAAATCAGCGATGGCTTACTAACCTAATTTTAAGCAATATTATCGATATCATACTAGACAGACATCGTGGTTAAAAAGTTATTTTAGCATTTCTACTTATTTCATTTCATCTACATAGGGATATTTTGATTTCTTCTACATTGATTTTTGAACTTATGGGTTGCGTTACCTTACCTAAACGTCAAAATGTCACGCGGAAAGTAACAGTTAAAGACTAAAAAACAGTCCATATCTTTACTAAAGTCAGTCATACTGCGTAAGATTTTTTTTACATCGAAACATTTTTATTTGATTTTACCATATAGCTATACCATATCATATTTTAAACCTCTGTTTTTCTTGGAAAAACTATTAGAGGACAATAGAAAAGGTTCTGAATAATTAAACAGCTACATGGGTTTGGCGGAGTTCCCTGCATAAAATATAAGCCAAACAAAGCAGAAATATGAAGGGAAAGCAGAAGTCCAGCCAGGAGTATAACGCAACATAAGGAAACATATACTTTTTCATAAAATTGTACCACGAATTTGGAAATTAACGTGGCATTGAATACAAAGTACCTAAGTAGTAAAAATATGCAGCTTACATAATACAATTAAACAAAGCAATCAAAGAACTCCCTAGTTAGCTTATTCCAGGCTATGGCATGGTTTACCCTTTGCCATTTTTTAGGTTGAATAATTCTTTTTTAGATACACACACGGGCCATTTTTTAAAAATATGAATATTTCAATTGCTTCCAGCTTTCGACCTTGGACGTTAAAAAATCGAGTGAGCTACATTATTTTTGCGGCTGAAAATATTTTTCCTGTAGTAATTATGATAGCTCAGCTTTACAATTATCACGCACAATCATTCAAGTTCCATAATTATATTTTATGGAACAATGTAAATCATGATCCCCCCAAACCTGGTTGATGATGATGATGAGCTAAGCCTACGTATGTCATTATAAATATGACAAACTCAGAGCACATCCGGTTTCGTGATTGAATTGAATTAATGTCTCACTACCTACGTCAACTTTTGACACTTTACAAATGCATGGCATATGGCGGTGTTCCAACATATAATGCAATGCGGGATGATATAAAAATTATGATATCCTACATGGCTAAAGTTGACATAGGTTAGAATTTCTAATCAAACTGTAACAATAACTGAATGTTTTAATTTAACGTTATAGCTTGAAATAGAACAGCTAACAAACAGCTAAATCAATCCGATTGACGAAAACATTCGTGATTCCAAGTCCAAGTACTTTGTCACTTGACTGTACATATGTTAAACTTAAATTAACTGGAAAATGAAAAATGCTTTTGTTCCTTTTTTCAGTGATGTGTATTTAAAAAGAATTTTGCTCATTTAGATTCATTGTTTTATGCTTGGTTGTACTTGTTTGACTTTCTACCAAAACTAAAACAGAGGCAGGGCAGAGCTAGAGGCATTACCGGGTAGATATGTGACAACGTGATAAATTGTTCCTACGAACAAGTGAAAATGAAATAGAAAAATTGTCAATTTTTTAAATTATGATTTCTTACTCCTTCCTGATATTTAAGAAACAGGAAGGATATAATAGTAAACATGATCATAGTAAGAAAATGGAGAAATGAACTTATATTGCGGAAATGGCATGAGGAGGAGTAGGAGACATGAAATGTTAAAGCTTGAATGTTACTTTTTGCTATTTCAAAGCACTTTTGTTGAGCTATCAATTGCTGATTCCAACGCGAGAAATGGGCACTTTCATACTACTTTAATGATCGCGTCTGTTTGCTATTGTGAACGCTGGTGATCTGTGTGATTACTAGACAAAAGATTATAACATGGAATCATTCATTTTGACCATCGAAAGTTCAAAAATAATATTCCAACAATGTTTCCTGGTTTGCATACAGTATAAACGATGATTGTGTCTGTGCGAGATGCATCAAAACCTAAAATGCAATGCTTCCGTAATGTAATGGTTTAATATTATATGTTTTAGCTCTGATATCGTGACCTTACCCTTCAACTTGATCTCTATGAATTTTACATTTTAAAAAAATGCACCACAATTCCGTGTCGTGTGAGAAACTAATGGTTGGTCTTTGTTCAATTCCAACCTTATATCTCATGTCTAATCAATTCAAAGTAAGGTGTCACATTGCTAATATGTTTGTTTAACAAAGCCAAAGTGTTTGGTCTTGGTCTTGGTCAGGGTTTGCCTTTTGTGCCAGACTAACTTTCTTTTGAAGAAAAAAACAAGTGCAAAATTTCTGGAAATTTTGTGTGATGATGAATTATTGTGAAGTGCATTTTCCATTACTACTCTACTTCCATTTAGCAACTTAATTAAGTGTGTCTAGATTTTATGGCAGCTATGAATTTCCTATGCATCCTTAATCTTCTTACATTTTCATACTCCTTAAAAATAGCCACAGGACAAAGAATAAGGTTTGAGGATGAGGACACAACGACACAAAGTAGTCTTAATGTTCAGAAACAAGAAGAGTTTGATGGCGAAGCTAGATCGATCGGCGAAAGTGATTATGATAATGATAAGCATAGTAGTATTGGTGGTTCCTCTAATAATGAGTTAGTAAGTAAGCAATATTATCCACAACCTCCTGGGTTTCCACCTCCCTCTGGATTCCATCCGCAATATAACAACAATCAAAATATATTTTCCGTGCAACAATCAAACGGTAACGGTGGTGGGGGAACCGGAAGTTGGCAGTGGACTGGTTCAGTTACAACACAGCAGTCTAGAAAACCTACATTTGTTCAGTTTCCAGGAGAAAGCCACACAGTTTCTTCGACATCATTTAGTTCATACAGTTCTAATTCCAATTCTGGAAGACAACACAGGTTCAAAAAACGATTCATAGAAAATCGGTAATAATTTTGAACTTCGGTCTAATTTGTTTAATTGGTGCAATTAACAGAGGACCAGTTACCTCTTCTGCCATTCGAATTGATGAAAATTGCCATTGTGGAACAATTCCCTATGAAAAAGATACCAAGAAATTACAAAGAGTAGTGGGCGGTATTGTGTCTAAAGAGAATTCATGGCCTTGGATGGTCGCTATTACTTATGTAAAAAATATTGATTTTATGATTTTTAAAATATTTTTTTATGCATTTACATTTATAATATGTTGTTCTTATTTACATGGTAGATTGGTCAAACAAAACCATTTTGGTTTTGTGGTGGAAGTCTGATTTCAGAAAAATTTGTTTTAACTGCTGCTCATTGTCTAAGAACAATAAGGAATTTTGGACTTTCTAATGTTAAGTTAATTATGGGAACAAATAACCTATTTGATAACAAATCAGCAGTTTACTACTCAATTCGAGCACTGAGACCTCATCCTTTGTAAGTTTTCATGATTAATTAAGTCAAAGTTATGAAAACTATGATTTTTAAAATCTGATACCATCACAGATACAAATCTGGAACGGAGGATTATGACATGGCATTGTTGGAAATTAAGGAGAGGGTGAATTTTACATCTCGTGTATCACCAATTTGCCTACAGCAAGTAGGAGAACCTTTTATTAACCGAACTGTCACGGTGGCAGGCTGGGGATCTCTGCAAAATGGAGAAGGTCCACCAGCAGATCTCCGCGAAGTTGATGTATGATTGCGAGACTTTTTATTGAGCAAAATTGCTAAAAAATTGATGTTAAATATTAAGAAAAAGCTATTAATATTCTGATTGTCTTGTTTTTCAAGCTCAAAGTTGTATCAAACGAGTTGTGCCAGAAGGAGTATTACATCAATTATAGAACTAGCGTGACTTCGTCAATGCTCTGTGCTTGGCTTCCGGGGAAAGATTCATGTCAGGGTGATTCGGGAGGTAAGTTTTGATGAATGACATGATGCACTTTGCAATTTACAGACAATGAAATAACTTTTAATATGTAAATTATGTAAAGGTCCACTGTTTATGAAGACAACGTTTTCACCATACGCGTACACTCAAGTAAGTATGAACAGTTAAAATTCTAAAAACTTTGTTTATAATTATAATGATTGGATTGATGCTGTTTTCTCCGTTCAAAGATGCTAAATAAAAAGATTGATAAATTTATGAACACATAGCTGGTATAATATTTATGATGGGATAATGATTAAAACGTTAACTGTTCGTTACAGATTGGAATCGTGTCCTTCGGACCTCCTGCGTGTGGAAAAACTACTATTCCAGGTAATATTGATATTCAAAATTTATTCCATATTTACTGTATTTATTGTAATTGTATAATATCCAGCATTATATTCAAGGATCATTATTTAGGGTGTCGAGGTAGTTCAAATAACAAATAATAAATAATACAAGAAAATTTCGTTATTTAAAATAAAAATAACAAATAATCATCATTATTTTATTTGTAAAATAATAAAATAATGACTGTTTCAAACATCTCCAAAATAATAAATAACAAATAATGGTTATTTGAAATAACGAAATAATCAAATAATTTTGGACCAGAAAAACAGACATTTTAGTGTTCTCAATACGGAAAGTCGTGTGCGGAATAGAATGTAAGCATGGCAACTACGAAAATCATGCCCTGTTTCTATCAAACGCTGTAGTTTTGTCGTTTAATTTTAACTATTTTCTTGTTCAACCATTAATATGCATGCTTATATGCTAGATATGTGCGTTTTTATGCACTAAAAATATGATTTTTGAAGACAAATTATTTTAAAATAAGATAATCAAATAATTTGACTTTTGGAAATAATCAAATAACAAATAATTATCAAAAAAATTGTCGTTAAAATAATAAATAACAAATAATCTCTAAGAATTGAAATTATTTGAAATAAGATAAAAAATAATATTATTTGTTATTTGAAATAACAAAAATAAAATAAATTATTTTCAAATAACGATCCTTGATTATATTTAACTTATTCAAATTAATTGTTTTTGAACAAGGAGTCTATAGTCGAGTTTCATCGGCAGTAAGATGGATAAAATCCACCGCAAAAAGTGGAAAGTTTTGTAAAGGCTCATTTTGAGCAGTTAAACTACATGTATATAAACATAGATTGGATTGTTGTTTATCACAAAAAAATAAAAATATACGTATTACAATATGAATTACTTGAAGTATTACATAGCATAAAAAATTATTGATTATTAGTTGTTTCATGTTTCTAGTAAAGTTATATAAGCGTACGATTGATCGAAAACAACTTTTATATTACTGGATAACCTTAGTTATTAATTAAATACCGTAGCGATTGAAGTCCCCCCTTATCTTGTACGCTAAATGGATATCCTTGGCCATTAACGTGACTCTTTTTGAGTTGAGGCTGCATAGATATGAATCCTCCATTAAACCTACAATATAAGCTTCTGAGGCCTCCTGTAGAGCTCTTAGTGCGGCAGCTTGATACCTGATGTCCACAACTGTGACCATATTCATCGTGATATCCCGCACCAGTCGTGCGAAGGTGGCCCTCGGAATTAGACAGTCCCCAGTCTCCTGAAGGCGTTTAATCTCCCGAACAAATTTAACGGCTGGTTTGTACCTGGGAGGTACCCTAGAAACTTTCCCCTCACGTTTCGATTTCAAAGGTTTGGGCTGCCTTCGGGGCTGGTTTGGGGGGTTCGCTCCCTGAAACATTAAAAAAAAAACGAAAAAGTTAAAACAATGTTACAACTCTAACTCTTACACAAGTTCAATGACGATAATTAAATAAGAACTATTCAGTTTTCATTAGTACTAACACAGATTTGTAAAAGTGAAACCTTACCGACTTCCTAGGAGGAGCCATTATGAATCTCACCCCCACGTTATAGACTTCACACGAGAGTTAACCAGACCCCTAGAATAGTCTGTCAAATTACAAAATCAACAACAACGCCGCTAATGTTATTTACAAATTGCACAAAAACATCATAAATGTCTTCTAAACTATTAACTAAACTAGTTAAAAAAGAATTTGTTGCTAAATTATACCTGTAATTAACTAGTTAAAACAACACAAATTAATCATCACCTAATTACGCTCAAACTTGTCAACATTCCACTTAGCTTTTTTCGGAAAGAGAAAAAACGGAAAAAAGTGAGTTTGTTTTGGTTTTGTATGAATGCATGAAAAGATTGACAGGAATAGTAAAAAGCGGCAGTGCTTCTTCCCTCGGAAAACTCAGCAGAACGGTTTTACAAGCAGGGGCGAAGGCAAAAAAAGCAAAAGAGTTGAGCTTTGAGCTGCTCTGTCTGTAGCGTTGCGTTCCGTTGCAATGCTGAATGCTGAATGCTGCAGGCAGCCAAGCTTCTCTTCTGTCACAATTTGTTTTTCTCGCTCCCTGTACTTCAGTAAGCTTTATATTGTATCGTAAATAGCGGCGTTGGTCCTTTGCTTCATTTCTCCTAATTTCTTATCTTCGATATAACTTCTCTGAATTCCAAAGAAATTATCAACCAATCGTCAACCGTAAAACCATAAATCAATCTTTATAAATTCTATAGATTTTATGGGCTATGGGTAAATGTGAAAAATATAATTTATATTTCAAGAGTTAAAAATATTCATGACGAAAGAAAAATTTGTGCACTATTTCTCATATTTATTTAACATTTTTACACGACACTTAAAATGCATAAACTATACTTTTTTGATGTATATGTTTCAACATGTTTACTACATTGTACTATACATTTTTTTAATTTGTAAGAAAAGATAGTTATGTTAAAGAACAAAAAAAGGTTCTGTTTTAAAATGTTTCCTTTGTTTCTGAGCTGGCAGTTGCGTTGTTGGCTTCCTCCAAAGCATTAATTTTCTCTTCGAGAGCGCTAAAAGCTACACGTAAAACTTCCGTTTGCATGGAGGATGGCTGCAGGGTTTTCATTACGCTTTCCAGTCTTGCAGCGCCGAGTTTATGACAAACGTTGAAAACAAGTCTGAGAAGATGTCGGGTAACGTTCTCTTGAGGCAAGCCTGGACACAGATACTCGTCGAATATTACAGTACAAAAGTCTTCTGCTGAGAAATCTTCACTCATGCCAATTAAGAGGGATGCCAAGGTATGCAAAAATGTGTCATCGTAGGCTCTTCCATGATATGAGGTGGAGAGACAGCCAAGAACTCTCATTAATCCTACTCTGTCCTTTACTCTTGCCAAATGTAAGGTGTAGTACATTGCGACCGTGGCAGCAACACCGGAATCTCCAACATAAGCTTGGAATGCGTCTGGGGGTGGGCCGGAATGTTCAATAATGGCTAAAGCGGCACCTCTTTCATCTGGAGGTAGCTTGGCATTGAGATTCCTCACTTGGTCGTCTACCATCAGTGCCACCAGTGAGGGGAGGAATTTAGTAACGATTTGAGGATCTAATTTTGGTTCTTTGAATACTTGAGTGCTTATCATTTCCCATGAACTTAGGCCAAGAGCTAGCATTCGTAGTAAAAGGATTAGAACAGGATTTTCACGAGGGTAGGTTTCGTTGTTCATGATGCTCTGTACACAAAATCAGTCGAAAAGAAAACATTGTTAATTTTAGTTTTTCGAAACACAATTAAATCGTTTAGCAAAAATTATGGCAGAAAGAATGCTAAATTTTTACATTTAAGATGCGCATTGCTGTGGTAGATAAGAAATTGATTGCATATGGGTCACACAAAATCATTGATAAGTCTCCTAACAGCTTCTCTTGTCCTGGTTTAATACTATCCAGAAATCCTTGCAGCTCACGAGATCTCTTGACATCCAAATTTTTCTCTCGGATACAGGCATCCATGCACCAAGTAAACTTGTGGCAAGGGTCCACATTCACAATTTCCTAAATTGAGAATTTTACAAGCAATAATTAACTTTTGCTAGCCAGTTAACTAGGATTACTAACAGTTTGAATAAAAATGAGCTACTTACATTTGCCTCTAAATCATGCAATGCCATCAGTAACTCGGCTCTCAAAGAACAGTAATGAACATTCTTGGTACGTAGGAATAAAGTTCGCAAAAATTGTAGAATCATATCGTACAGTTTGAGATTACTTCCAATCATGTGAGAAAGTTCCTTTATAACTTCGTCTTGTCGGCGAACCTGTAGCGGAAGTGAATTAGTCACAAAATACAATGTAATGCTTATGACATGCTTAGAAAATTTGCAGATAACCGATGAAAGTAAAAAAAGGAATTACCTTTGGAGAACTACTGAAAAATTGATTAGTTTTACTCTGATAATCAAACAACATCTGCTCTTTCCTCTTAATGTACTTTGTAAAGAGCGGGGTAACTTGATCTCCAAAAAGGGATTGATTATCCTTCCAAATCTGTCGTTTTACTTCCGTATCGCACTGCTCATACAGCTCCTTATCATTCAGTATAACTTCAAGATATTTATCATTAATCTCAGTCATGTTTTTCAGTACAGCTAAGACCTTTAAGAGAGATTAAGAATATTTAATGTTAGACCAGAGCAACCACAACCACATCAAGTTAAAAATTTCATTTTAAAAGCTTTAAAAAGAAGAAAGACGATTTATATTTTGACTTACAACTGGTCGAAGCGATTTAATTTTAATCACCGGAAAACTCTTGCTAAGCAATTCCTTCAATTTTTTGTCCTTCTGTTTTCCCTCTTGTTTCTGACCAATTTCATTAATTTTCTTAATCAGCGTTTCCCTTAAAGCTTCCATTACAGAGGTGTGAAAATCCAAGCGTGGAATTCCATGGAGGTCAAGCAGTGGCAACATTGGACGAAGACTCGGTAAAAGAATCTCATTTTCAGTCTGAGAGGGGATGATGGAAACAACAATAAGTATATTACGCACAATTACCAAAACCTAACAGATTTGTGTTTTGTGAGACAATGTCGTCAGTGTACCTGAAATTCATCGATTGCTTTTAGAGGATCGGAACAGTTGGTAAGTGCATCTCGGAGAAAGTCCCTCCCTGGAATTCCTATTTCTTCCAAGCCGAATCCCTGACCAGGGCCTACTCCTCCCGGAGTAGAATCAACGTCCATTGGCGTCCCACCAGTGGCATTGGGCCCATTCCCCTTTTTAACTCGTTCAGTAGGCATTTTCTGGTAACCGCAAGTAATTACGGTGGAGTGCTTTGCTTAGTTATAACTTTAATGAACGATGTCCAGATTCCGTGATTTCCGTGTATAATTGCTTAACTAGTGGGAAAACATTGCTAACTTTAAGGAAATGGTCAAACCCTATCTTTTCCAACAATACAGAATTTTATGTCAACAATGCAAAGGTGTTCTAAACTTCTAAATCGACGAAACCCCAACAAACAATATAAACACAGCCAAAACCGCGACAGCAAAAGCAAGCGAAAGGGTGAAATGAAAGGGTTGCATTGATGTAAAAAATACATGCATCCAAGAAGCTACTTGCATCAAAAACATGTGATTTTTCTGTGAAGTTAGTGCAGTGCAGCGCTGGTACTTTACTTGGTCTTGGTACGGAGTACGGAGACATGAACTTGACGGTTAAAAGAGGCTAATTAGTTGTTTGTTTTGGCCTACAAAAAAGCGTTTTAACTGTAACTCCGCTCCAAGCCAAAAGTGTTCTGAATAAGAAACAAGTTACTTTAATCTCGCAAAAATGGCAATCCTTAGCAAAACGGAGGAGCAGGAAATTAGCAAATTTTTCATAACCAAGTCCAGAGATTTGGAGGTGGTGGACGTTACAGCAGCTAAAGCATGCCTTCTCACAGGATGCACCATACTACCTAATAATTTCCCCATTCAGGTAAACCAATTTTGACAGTTGTCAATTCTTGTCAGTACCAGTTTTTCAAAAATTATGTCTGTTTTAGTATGCCATTTTAATTTCTGGAGAAACTAGTAGTTGCAATATCGTATTTAAAAAATCTTTAAATTATTTCAGCTCCAAAGTTTTCTGTTGGAAAAACGACAAAAGAACGCTGAAGGATGCGCCCGGTGCTTTGAAACATTGTAAGTAAAAAAGTGTGGGTGGGAATACATATGAAACCCTTTTACAAAATGGTTAACGGCTGAATGGGATATGATTTGACATGACTATGACACATAGGCATTTCTTTATTTTGACAGGTTTAGACTATTTCCGATGGAAATTATCGAGGAAGTCAATGAAATTGCCAATGCAGTGAAAGCAGTCACCCTTTCTACCGAGAAAGAAAACGCGGATGAAATTTTCCTGTACAAGGTCTTTAATTCACTTCCTGTTGGTAAGATAAATTTTGGTTTTCTGGCATTGTGTTGTTCTATCGTAATTTAAGATTTAAAAGTTTATAATTTTGGGGTTTCCAGCAATGCGAATGGAAGTCCTTATGCACCGCAGCGAACACACTCCTATTTTGTTGGAGAAATGTCAGAGCGTTTTACTGATGGTGAAATTATTTCCTGATGTTGTGAATCAACATGGGGTAAGCCAAGCCACATAAGTTTTCTGCAATAAACCCATGAATAAGAAATTAGAGGATTTGAATGAACAGATTAAAATGTATGTAACAATTTTTGACAGGGAAACATGCTATACACATTATCTGGATGTGAGGCTGACGTTCATTCCCCATTCAGGAGCCATTTAGTAACTGAATTAGTACCAGCGGTACTTCGTCTCTGTAAAAATTTGCAACCTTCCCCAGCTTTGATTACTCTGCTAAACCAATGCATTGAGTACTACGTTATGGTTGACGAATCGGAAGGTGGTGAGGAATCCACTTTGGAAGCTGATTCCAGGTAAGACAATTAAAGTGATATATGCGTACAAGATATGTGAACTTGAGTTTAAGTGTAAATCTCTAATATCCGGTAATTCCACGATTTGCAGGTGGGAAAAACTTTACAATATTGTGGACCAAATCGGAGCTTTGTTAAGCTGGAGTGTAGCTCCTTTCTTTCGAGATACAGCTCATGCCGCTGGGTCGACAAATAATATTGAAACCTTGTATCAATCACTTATCGTTACTGTTCAGCACAGGACCCACTACTCACCTATGGAACTGGCTTATATTGCTGTAGTTATATTTCTCCGTTGCATTACCTCCTACTACGAAAAGCTCACCATCTCCAACCAGTGGAAATTTGGTGAGTTTACATGATTTTCAGATTACATGCCCAACTCAATTCAATGCCCACGACACAGACTTATTGATTCAAAAATTCTGAATGACATGATATTTCATAGGTGAGAAGATAAGATTAAATCTTGTTGAAGTTTTTATACCACCTCAACCTTCTGCAAAGAGGAATTCAGTTCCAGATCCGAATATGCCTGTTCTTACCACCGTTTCTCCGTGCTCATCAGTCACTGCTGATTCTTCACAGTTACTGCAGTACTTCATCACAGCAACAAAGATTTGGCAGTTGGTGAATACATCCGGTGGGGAAAGACTGAAAAAGGAGTTTTTTATCATATTATCGTCTATGAGCTCCTTAAGTTTTGATAAATGGCCAGTCTTTCAAGAATTCGAGTTTGACTTTTTGACATATACGGGAAAGCACGGAGGGAATTCTACCCACAGCTTGCATTCATTAAAGCTAGCATCTATGTATTGTGGAATGGGAAATTTTCAAGTACGTTATAAACAATTAATTTGACTTTTAAATTTATGCCACATCATCATTAACCCACATTTTAATCCTCCTATAAATGGTTTTGTGTTAGTCTGCTGCTGATTACGCCATTCGGGCAGTTAATGAAGTAAACTCTGTGTCAACACCGACACCCGGCTCAAGTTCTGCTGTAACCAGTCCGTCGGCGGACTCTCGTATAAATCCCATTGCAAGATCTCGAAGTATATCTGGATCAGCCGCAACCTTATTGAGCAAATCTGTGAACTTTTCCTTCTACAATAGCACCATTTACGATAAAGATAAAAGTGGATACTTGATTCCTCAAAGAAGAGTTCATTTTATCTCCGAAAATAAATCGGAGGTTTTGGCGTATGCTGTTAACGTACTAATTCAATGCTTACAGGTATAAAAAACTCTTTGATAAGTGGAGGGTATAGGTATAATTATTATATGAATTTAAGATAACTATGGTTCAATATAATTTTCTATCATTTTCCAGAGTTATTTGGATATCGCGTCCACATTAAAGGACGATAGGTGCATTGGGCATCTAATGACTTTGCTGCAGCTGGAATGGTATTCTCCTCCAGCCGATATGCTCCTTTCTCAAGTATTGGATATCATTCGGCATAAGGGTTCATTTAAATATTTTCCCTACTTTGCGGACTTTATCATCGAAGCTGACATTTTGGAACAATTTATGTCCCTGGCTAATAATCAAGCCAAGCCGTTGACACTGGACATTTTTTCAGCTTCTAGTACTACAAATGTATCGAGGTAAGCTAAACTGAAGAAATTTAGTAATGAAAAGTATGTACTTAGATACAATCCAATAAAATGTTTTATTTCTTTATATTGATAGCTCTAGAAGGATGGGCACAAGAGGAGTTGAGCGTGGAGTAAAAAACGATTTTAAACAGTTTATGAGAAAGCAAATCTTTAAAAATGCACAAGAAAACTTGGAAACATTAATTATCAAATTCGTAACCCTAAATAAGTCTGATATTATAACATGTCTAGAAGTCTAAGATTATAAAGTTTATGAGTACTTCATGTTTTGTACAGTGTTTTATTTTGTGATTTTGTATTGTTAATAAATTAAGGCAGTTTTGAAGTGTAAAAAGCGAGATCTCTTTTCCTTAAGAGTTTAAATAAATATTTGTTGATTTGCGGTCAGATCCAATGTCTACATCAACCAAGGCACCTACACTCATATATCCTGGAACCAGTGTAGTTACATGATTGCTGTAAATGCTTCCTTCTTCGGTAAAGGTAGTTTCATTTATTGCCTAGAATGAGTATGTTTAGAAATTTTGGAAAAGCAACAAGGCTTATTATTACCACATTTAGTTTTCAGTATTTTTCCCAAAATACAATCATTTTTGCAACATTTATCATCTATCATCAGATCTTACGTCCACATCCACATCAAGAGCTTGTAGTGAACTTTTGAAGAATTGAGTAATATAAGAAAATTCAGGCCTGTCTTCTGGCCTTTGTTGCCAGCAGTCTATCATCAAGTTGTAACTGTTCAAAGATGGTTCAAAGGGATTAAAAAAAACTATTGTAACGTTTTATAATGTAGCTCATGAATTTACTCATGTCAAATGGTCAACGTACATTCTTTCTATACAACGTGAAGGTTTGTTCAGTCTCAAGCCATTACAAAGATGCTGAACAAAATGAATATCCCAAGAGAGACCCGGATATGGTACATCCCCTAAGGAAAATATCTCCCACAGCAAAATGCCTAATGAATTCAAATTAAATTTTATGGCAAATTGTCATGAACAACCTTGGCTAAACAATATCACATTATAACATACCAAAAGCCCACACATCAGATTGCGAAGAAAATCGGAGTTCTTGCAGAGACTCAATTGCCATCCAGCGCCAGGGTAAAGGTTCTTGCTGTTTCTTTACGTATTGCGTATAATCAAAAAGTTGTCGTGATAAACCAAAATCGGTAATCTTACAACAGCCATTGGAGTCAACGAGTACATTTCTAGCAGCCAAGTCAGCATGGACCACCTTGAGATGTAAAATGAATTGATTGAGTATAAAGTGAAGTATAATTTTAAGCACACTTTCGGAAGTTTGTATGAACCTTTTTGGTTGCAAGATATTCCATTCCTAAAGCAATCTGGTATGACCACTTCAGTAGATCCAGAGTTGTGATCATGCCCTCACTAGAAACTGAAGGGGAGGCTTCATCTCCAGAAACATTTTGGTAACTTCAAATACAAAAGAAAGCACATAAGCCAAAAATAAGTGTTAATATTTTAAAAGTTACAATGACATACGTTACAAGCCCTGGTCTGATTTCGTTATTGACGACTTGATCTACAAATGATCCTTTGTATCTCCGCAGAAAACTCTCCAGGCTTCCATTAGAGCAGAACTCAACAATGATATACAATGTTTCTAGTAAATAAATATATAATTGCATACTGTCTTACATGAATTTCAATACCACAAGGACACAATTTAGTCTTTAAAACTCACTTTCTTGAATTTTCTCCGTAGAAGCTCCAATCAGCGATACGATGTTGGGATGTTTTCCAATATAAATCATAATTTTCAACTCACTTAAAAATCCCTTAAAACGACTTACTTCACAGTCTGAATTTACTGTTTTTACAGCGACCACGTTAGATACACCCTCCACTCGTCCTTTCAAAACTGTTCCGAAAGCTCCTTTGCCCAAAATATTTTCAGTGTCTGTCAAGTAAAATGTGACAATATATTAAATGCGAATTTTCATAAACGTGATAAATTAATCCTTTAAAATGCATTCTCATAAACCTATTAGAAGTTTTTCACGTGGAATCTCGAAGGATTTGTCGTAAGGCAGAGAATCAATAACTTCATGGGTTTCCTTTTCAGATGAATTTTTCAAGGCCTCTGGATTACCTTCCAGAAATTCTTGTACCTCTTTCTCTGTTAAATTTCTTATCGCATCCTATAATATAATCATATTCCATTTCAAATTTACACACTCAGAACAGCACTCTTCTATAAATCAAGTATGGTTAAAATGTTTCTCAATACCTTAGCCTTTTTCATACGCCACATTACATAAACGACGACACAGAGAAGAAGAACAATCACCACCATTGCAGCGGAAACTATTTCTGCCACCGGAGCCACTTTCGCTACAAAATTACACATTTTTACATTATTATCATTTGTCAGTCATTAATTTCACATCATAATCAGTGGTGATTTAATTTTATATAACATCATACCTGCAACATTGATGCGTTCGTGGTGCCGCACGAATGGAGTGGCATTCCAATGAGGTACCATGCAAATAATATCGTAATCATTTGGATAAATCAAACGAATATTACTTTCTCTTACAGTATACAATTCGTAGTCGAGAGCTGATGCATAAGTGCCGTAAATATCTTGCACCCGATCTAAAAATTTAAGAAATGATAACATCGATTTTATGAATTGACACTGACTACATATACCTACCATGATAATACCTAGCTTAATCAATGATGAATTGAAAATTTCAAGAACGAGTTTCAAATAAATTGCTTACTTTTATGGAGTAAAATTTCCGACCCATCCTTTCCCCTGATAACCCATCCAATTTTTCCATCTGAAATGAATTTAGTTGCTTTGCATCCAAACGGGTAAGATTTTTGCGGGTACATGGTCACATTTGGAACAAAAATAGAAATCATGGCAGAATACGGAGCGTCCTCCCAGTTTAAATCTGTAAAAGTAATATAGCGTGGCAGGTTATAAAAATAAATTGACACAATTCAAGTTTAAAAAATTAAAGTTAATTATGCATTACATAATATTTTGTCGAATCCAATAATGTATTTCGAAAGATATGAGTAGTTTCCTGCTGAGCATCGGACCATTCCTTGGGAGGACCAAGGATCCTTTTGGGGCAACTCGAGACACAAGGAATTTGTTCCTCCGTTTTCATCACAAGAAATTCCTTTTAGAGTTTTCGGACAAGCTTTACTGTCTTCCTAATCCCGACAAAATAAAAAGCATAATTACATTTTCAACCGTTTAAACATAAAATGTACAATGATTATGATTGTCTTACATTTTCATCGAAACAAAATTCATTCAGTTTGCATTCCGTTTCACCCTGGCAGAAAACAACTTGTAATTTCATTTCATACGTCGAATAAGTAGACGATTGACAGGTAATCTTGTTTTCCGATAACTTTCTCAGTTGCAAAATTGAGTTATTGCGAATATCTGAAATATATTCAATTTATAAAGATCCGTCAGTGATAATTCGGAGAATGCTTAACGTGAAAGTTAATTTTATAAAAATGGCATTTGCTAGTATTTACCAAGTGTTTCGATATCCCAGGTTTTCAAAGTACGTTCTTCACTATTCGTTTTACAGGAAATTTTACCCTTATCCCCTATTTTAACATGATTGTCTTCATATTCTGACCCAAAGGAAAGCCAAGATGTGTCTGATACAAATGGTTTAGGTACAATAGTTACATTCTTGAAGGTTCCAGTTAGAAATACGCGGCTTCCATACTGACATGATATCCGAAGCTTTGATTTACCGAAAAGGTAAACTTTATCTACTTGTGGCTGGAAAAGTTGATCTGTGTGAAATCATTATAATTTGAAAATTACTACAATTTTGTTCTAGCTTCATCAAATTTTTCAATTGCGTCTCAAATATGTCATGCGATTTTTGATAAATGGCTATGAAACAAAAGAATTTTACCTTGTCTCGGTTTCACCTGGAACAAAACACTTTCCTCACTTTCACCTTCACCCTTTTTTGCCGTGCAACGATATCGTCCTGAAGGATTTATATAACTGCCATTGACATCAGTTTTTAAAATAAAACCTTTCGTTAGATCGAAGGAAGGGGGTTGAATAAGTATTTTATTCAAAGATGTGCTCGGAGTGGTTTCCACTTCCTCAAGTACGGGAGTAATATTTGCATAATTGGGAATACAAGGAATTATCATGTTCTTTTCTGTGTGCTCTAAAATTATACTGTTATCTGTGTGATCAACAGATTTCTTTGGTTTCAAATTTGATGAAAAAATTTGCGCTTCTGTATAAAACAAATTAGGAGTGAAGTTAAGTACAGAATTGACAAGTTAAAACTTAAAACGGTTGGTGACAGCATACAAATTAAGTGTTAAGACAAACCTGGTCTAAAGATAAAAAATGTAACCTTCTGCTCAGGATTGATAAATTTGCTAACAACAACCTCTCTTGATGCTTTCACTCGAGATAGCTGAAGGCTAATGGAGAAAACAAATGTGCCTTCATTGAACACATTTTCAGCGTTTCGAACAAAAGTTGTATTTGCATAATCATCCAACTGTTGAAGCATACCACACATTACATGTTTAAAAGTGAACTTATGATTTCCAAAGTTTGATTTTTTAAATTTAAATTCAATGCGTTACCTGAAACCCAACAAATGACATGTCAATTGGGGACTTTGATGTACAGTTAATTTCAGCGTTCTCATTTTCTTGAGTTATAGGCACAGAAATTATATTTTTCTCTTTGTCTACACACTCAGCACGTTTTGCGTTGAGAACAAGACACTCAATCATCACCGTTTCGGGTGACCTGATACAATCCACCAGCATCGTCTCCTCTCCACTTTTTTCTCCTCCATCATTACCCAAACTGAACGGGACTTCAACAAGAAGAACAATTGAAATTGCTAACAGGGCCTTCAGTTCTTTTGAAAGTGAGAAACTTAACTTATAATACAACCCTTTACCCATTTCATCACTGTCCAAAAGTATTTGACAACGCTGCAAAGAATTGTATACTAGTTTTAATTTTAACTATAAAGTTGTCAATTTTGTTGTGTAACCTTTCATGTAAAACAGAAATGTCAGCACTGGCTAAACCTAACATTTTGACAGCTCATCTTATACAATCAAATTAAACCACAAAAGTTTATTTGACGCATTTTGAAAAATGGGAACATACTAACAAGTTGGTTTAATGAACTAAACTAAACTAGTCTGAACGCTTACAGTGACCATGCAGCGCAAAGTCTCATGCATAATTCATGTTTTTTTTCGGGAGGAGTGTCTACGTTATAAATTGTATTACATACCAACATGTTAGATTTTTTAACGCTAAATAACCACACATCGTTTAGTCTATTGTCCAATTTCATATTAGTTGGTCTATTGAAGCATGAAAAAATGTTGTGGTGCTTTGTGGGGTAAATGGTAAACTTGCATCATTACTAATGTAAATAGAAATATTTACTTGTTGACACACTACACACACTGCATGGTGTGAAGTATGATAAGGATTAGCTATGATGATGACATAACTAATTCTTGATAAATATGTTAATTAGTTGGTGCTACTATGTTTTGAGCTAGTTGAGTTAAATTCGACCGATGTTACATGTTATTTTTATACTTTTCATGTTATTTACAGAAAATATTGTGGAATGTAAGCTTTGAATTTAGTAGAAGATGATCTAATGACCACAATGCAACCCTTCTAAAATTATGCTGAACTTTTTAAAAAATTTGTTGGCTTTTAGAGTTGGAGGTTTACATGACATAATACAAGACGTCACGCAACGCGACACTAATGGGAGTTATTTATAGGAAAGTTTGGTCTACAAGACAGGATAAGTATATAACATTTTCTTTTTTGAAGACAAAAGAGAAGACACGACGACACGATCTCCTCGTGTTGCTTTGTGGTCTTCAATTTGTAAATTAGACAGGAAATGGTTCAATACTAGACTAGACCTTCCTAGCAATGCAAAGCGATCAGTAAATCTAATGGAAATGTTTTCTACTCCCATCTAACCAGAACTGCTAACGCATCAAGTGGTTTTTAAGGCTTAAAAAGACATTTTTATTTAATGAATTTCAGTGAATAGTGAATGTATGATGTAGTTTCAAAATTTTCTGCAAGTTTCATGGTAGTATAAAACTGGTAAATTCTACATAATAAGTTTTTATTTAAATGCTTGTATGCATTGTGGTCAAAAGACATTTTTGTGGTAAAAAAT
Organism: Entomobrya multifasciata; assembly: GCA_034693345.1. NCBI lineage: Eukaryota > Metazoa > Arthropoda > Collembola > Entomobryomorpha > Entomobryidae > Entomobrya > Entomobrya multifasciata. The sequence goes on along the minus strand of JAQFXM010003375.1, from coordinate 254 downwards.
TACTATTTAAAAAATACTATTACTATTAATACTCGTTCGCTTATTAAGTGGCGAAGCCACTTATTAACTTCACGACGTCCGTCTGTCCGTCCGTCTCCACAATAACTCTAGAACGCATTGACTTGGACTTGACCGATTTGGTCCAAACTTGGGTCAATGGTACCAGTACCTTCACCACAAAGGTCAACGGGGTCAAAAGTTATGGACCTGAAACTTGTCAAAACTGCCATATATTGTACTTAAATGGCCCATAC
>JAQFXM010003374.1:0-20492 GCA_034693345.1 Entomobrya multifasciata | reverse complement strand
TCAACCGCTGTTGATCTTGCTTCGCGCGCTTTTAGCCAAATTTTGGTGTATGCTTAATACACATGCTTTAATACTATATCGGACAGGTAAACAAACATGCAACATCTAGATAGAAACATCTGACAGAAATAACTAGCCATTTACTTTAGTTAAAAAATGGTCAGTGTTTCCAATTATCCAGTTAATTAAAGATTGTATGGAAAAACTTCAAACAGGTTAGCGTTAGGGATTAATATAGTGAACATGATTAGAGCACACTGATCAACATTTTTTGAGTGATTCCAGTCAGAGTTAATTTGTTCAGTTGAAGTTTAAAAATTTGGGAACAAAATGGATCCACTATTTGGATTCATTGATGACATAACTGTTCAGCACCCGGAGGAAAATAACACAGGGGTAGGAGAATACACATTATCTTATCCCACTGATCAGTCACAACCACCACAATTCCAGTTGCACCATTCCAATGCACAGTTTAGTACTAATACCACAGACTCCTCCTCGGCACAAGTCGTCCATGTTGTTTCTGAGAATTCTCAGAATGAAAAACAAATTTACGTTATAAAACTGGAGAATTTTTTAAAGGACGATAGAAATCCTGATGATACAACTATCAAATTTGAGGGGGCCGAAACTGATGAGCAGGCAAACAATGAGGTAAAGTTCAATCCGGGTGATGCCTTTGATCCTGGGGTTTCGTCTGCGACTGACACTTCTTCCAATGAGGAAGAGGAGGAAGATCCTAACCAAGAACAAAATGAAGAGGAACCGGGACCTGATCCGCAGATAGCGTAAATTTGCCATTATTTATGTGTAATTAATTGTATTTAACTACTGTGTTGATCCAGATTGTACAATTTTTGGTTAATTTTGATTGACAGCGTTTCTCCTGAAGCTGTTATGGCTATGGCGCAATCAGTTGGAGTGGATTTGAATGAAGATGACGCTTCCGAGCTAGGATGCATTGCAATCAATAAATTAAGACATGCGCTTCTAGTAAGTGTTTACGGTCAACGGTTTAAATAGCTGGTTAATGCTTTACATATTTTTAATAGAAGCTTATTTTATGCAATCACTAATGTTAATTTTCTTAATCTTCATATTACAGATTGCAATTCAATTTTCTCAGAACGAAAACGCGGAAGGAATCAAAGTAGAGCATTTTGCGAAAGCCGAGGAGCAACTTGGTTCACCTGGCATTGGCCAGGAATCTGTTTTCCGAGAATCAGCGTATAAATACGTTGGAGGTGTTAACGTGATTGATGATGGACCTGAAATAGATTTATATGCGGCTATGCACCAGCAAAACATTTCAGAAATAGTCTGTGACGAAACTGACGCCGTTTTAAATGTACATCATATGCGTGCTCATAACTCCACTGATCAAAACGCAAATTTTTCCTCAAACTTTCAACTTTACGACGAACTGATAGCAGAATGCTGTGATGATGATAAGGAAGCTGAAAACATGGAAGAGGAGTCAAGTGATCCTGCTGCACCTTCAGCAGAATCGGAAGTCGATCCGTTGAACGGAACTAGTGGGGAACAACTTGCTGGCAATGCATCTGCTGTTGATTCACAAAATAGTATTACTGGCCAACGTGGAGTTGGAGACGCCAATGATTCATCTGATGAGGAAATTTCTCTGAGTGTGAATGAGTTCCTGAAAGAAAATCCAAATAGTGATAACAAGACGGACGAAAGTTCTAACAAAGCTGAGAAAACTGAAGGAGAAAGCAGTGTAAATTTAGCCCCTGAATGGGTGTCATATATTCAAATGCTCATTGAAGAAATTATTGGGCATAGTCATAACCAAGACTTTAGCTATAGTGTGAACTCGCATTTCAATATGATATTAAAAGATATTCACCGAAACGGTGTGACTCCAATTTTTCATGTGTTGTGTGACACATTTCGTGATTATTTACGTGAACCTAAGATTTCTCGTGACAGTTTAATGAATATTATAGCAATTGTTGATGCTCTCATTAGTAGTAATGCTGAACCTACGATGGAACAGGTAGGCCCGCAGTTTTTTTGTAAATACTTAAAGATTAAAGTGCTAATTTTAGTTTTGTGCTAAATATAATTTGTATTTGAAATTGTTTTTCTATTTCACAGTTGACTGACTTGGGGTCCGTGTTGATAGAAATTATAATTTTACCATCACCTTGTGAAGTTAACAATTTTTTGATGAATGTTTTTATGAAGGTATGATCTGGTGTCTACCTAAGTTCACTTAAGTTTTAATTTGGTTATTTGTATATTTATTTGTAATGATACATTTGATATTTTTTTCGTAGATCATGAAGAACTGCAATGAGTTGTTGACTTGGACTTGCACGTATGTCACGGAAATGCTGAAAGGTGTATCGGAAATTCCCTTTGATCAAATTTCGAATCCCTTCAAATCAACGATGCATGGAGCGCTTTGTTTAGCTAACGGTTTAGAAGACCTGAAAATTCAAGTGGCACAAGAATTTGGATGGCATTCGAGTGTGATTAGTTTTAGCAAAAATCATTGTTCGGTTTTTGATGGCGAAGCGTACAGTCCAACAGCTCAGGATACGTCTTTAGAAGAAGAAATTTTGGTTTGTGCATACTTACTTTTGTTTATTAACATGATAGAAAATAGTTGCTGATGATGTTTGTTATGATCAGTAATTAAATGATTTAACTAATCATTTATTTTTCATTTTGATTTTTTATGTAGAAATTTTACTGCAATTTCATGAAAAACTACACGAGTCTTGTTCCACCGACGGAACTGTCCCAGATTCGAGACTGTATAACAACACTATATGGCGAACGATTTTCATCATTTGTTCCACCGTCTGCTAGCCCACCTTATAATGCTAAAACCTTTAAAACTAAACCGGCCAAGACTCAGGTCGTGTTTCGTAAAATTACGTACAAGGATAAAGAAATCACGGTACCTTGTAGAAAAATTGTTAAATAAGTTGGCGTCCATCCGATATTTATAGACACATCATTCTTTGTGAGGTAGTTTATGGCTTGAACGTACATCCAACTTATCTTAATTTTAAATGGTACGTTTGTTGTATATCAAATAAAATATTTTCTATACACATAAATACTTATTGTTTGATTTTAGTACAGTCAACTTGTATTTAGTACTGTTCACAAAATATGTAATTCATATAAAAATGTTCTACTTGTGCTTCACCATCGCCCATCTATTCGCAATTTATAATCGTGTCCAAGGATTTCTGATTACTTTTATATTACTAGCGTAAACAAAATTTAAATTTACATGTTAGGATGCATATGAGAATGTAAGGTTTAATTTTTGATATTGCTTAAAAAGGTTTTAATTAGTTCGTTAATTATACCTAAGTTAGAATATTCAATGAATGTCAGCTAAAATGAATCATAGCCATAATTATCCGTTAGGATTGCTTTAGGATATCAAACATGAAAAACCGAAGCAAAATAGTTTGTAGCATTAGTACTAGCTATCATGTTTTGTGACTACACGGCAGGCTTAGTTGCAGGTTTGAGAACTAAGCCATTTTCGATAATTCATAATGACTTAACATAGCAATATTTTAATCATCATGTCCTAATATTTCGCGTTCAAGGGGTCTTATCGCTAATAATTGGGCATCCTCTGGACACAATTAAAATTCAACAACAGATTCATGCTTTTTCTTTTACAGAGGCAATAAAGCGTATAAATCATCATAGAGGATGGAGAGGTTAGTCTACAAATAATTTTTCTAATTTTTAATTTGCTCAGGGAAAAAATATTCGAAAGTGTCATATAAAAAACGATTTAAGAAACGCACTTTAACCCATGCAAATCTTTAAAGGTTTTTATCGAGGACTTACAGCACCCCTTTTTGCAAATGGTATAATAAATTCGATGTTCTTTGGGGCGTACGCGGATGTCTGTGATTATCTAGTTGAAAAACGGTTACAAAAAGCAGGATATAATGATGGTCCAAATTCACAACGCGATCGAACGGGAACACCCGACCATGTTGATATCGATCAAGTACAGTACATGCGACACAATTCATTACAAACTATTAATAAATTTTTTATGAAAGGAATAATTATGAATTATTTAAATGTTAATCTTATGGCTTTTTTTATTAAAAAGATAATTCAACAAGCGACCTACAAGGAACATTTTATTAGTGGTACAGCTGCCGGAATGTCTACGATATTTCTATGCGCCCCAATAGAGCTTGTTAAGACTAAGCTACAAAGCCAAATGAAACGACAAATGTTTAAGGGATCAATAGACTGTATGAGGTCTTTAACGAGAGAAGTAGGACCAAAAGCTCTTATAAGAGGAATTTTTCCATTAATGTTACGGTAAACGCACATTATATTTAAAGGACATTTGTTTAAAGTTAAAAATGTCTCAATTCCCATTTTACGATTCTTATCACAAAGATGAAAGAAACATATTTTTTATTCCAAGGGATGGTCCTGGAGGCGGAGCTTATTTCGTAGCTTATGAATGGGCTAAGCGAGTTATGAGAAAGTACTACGGTCCGACCTCTAAATTCACTGAAAGTATAATTGCAGGTGGATTTGCAGGTAATCTATTTGCGTGATTAATCCTTTAATCTGTAATGCATGCAGTATGAACATAAATTAGCTACAGGTTATTCTTTGCTTCATTTTTATAGGAACGTCCAATTGGTATGCCCAATCGGTATGCTATTGACATACACTTCTAAAAATTGCTTTAAATCTAAATTTAACTTTGTTACGACAGGCTTTTTGTACTACCATTTGACATTGTGAAAACCCGTATGCAAGCCGATGATCATATTAATCCCGTATACAAAAATTCCACTCATGTAGCAAAGGAAATACTGAGAAAGGATGGCATACTTGGATTTTATCGCGGATTTTGGTCAGTGTCTGCTAGAGCATTTCCTGTGAATGCATCGTTATTTTTCGTATACGAATTTTTTCAACTTAGAATATGTACTCCTAACACTTAGTTCTCTGAAACTAAACCGATTCGAACAGCCAAATAAAAAATTACAAGAACCAGTCAAAATACGATCTTAAACTACCAAAGAAAGAACATCTTATTTTATATTTATTTGTTACAAGAAACCTATACAACTTTAAACCGATGGGGGTCAGTACAATTCAATGGGATGTGACCTGCCATGAAAATAATTCCAGGTTAGAGGTACAGAGATTGGAGGCTGATCCTTCTCACTTGTTTTGGACACAAATGAAAATAGTTTGTTCGCAGCTTCAAACATAGTTAATGCTTCAGGAGTATTGTCGCCTTCTGATGCAAACATTATTAGACAAAGAAACGGGATTCCCATGTTCTGACATGTCTCAAACATTTGCAAAGTTATTCCACTTCCAGGCAGGTGTATAATTCCATTTTCCGTGCTTTTCTCACTTCCATCAATGACTGCAGGGGCAGGAAACTGACGCTTCTCCAAAGTTTCCCAACCAATTCTGTAATCGAAATTCGTCATATTTTATGATAAAATGTAGATTTAAAAATGTGAATGATGATAGTATATGCAAAACACAAATTTTCACTTACTCTTTCAATTCATCAATCAAATTTGAAGGTAAATTGTCAGTGGCAATGTATCTTAACGGTACCCCTGCAAGTTGCTGATCGTTTCTGTCACATGCAAACGTGCTACTAAAACATACCACTTGCTTGAAGTTCTGAAGTTTGATCCACTCACTGAAAAATGCGACAAAGTCTTGTCGCCTTTTCTAAAGACAAAAAAGAGGCTTCAATTAAAATCAGATTTAATCAGTGCGAAAATGTAGCAAAGCAAAAGTTTAGCCTTCCAGCTTACCATTGTGACCGGAGAATGGAAATGGACAATCACACACTTTTGATCTTGTACCAGGAAAACTGGAAATTAATCAAAATCAAAGCATTTAAATACGACGAAGATATATTATTTGTTTGAACCTTGTATAATTTAGACTTATCATAACATTGTGCATAGAGTTGCCGTTACCTTCGCACGATGTTACCAGCTTTGAGGGGTCCCCATTGGCTGCACAAGGATCTGTTCCAACCGCAGCTTCCATTCCAGGGTGGAAGATTCTTCCAATTTTCTGTGGAACTGGAGGCCCAGCATTTGATAGGACGACATCCACTGCCAATTGTCCAACATTTCCAACTGACACTGCGGACTAAACAGAAAAAAACACATTGTTAACTTAATCATTAATCACTGAAGGCTGATACTGACGCATGACTCGACTCATGAAACATGAATGTGACCAATTAGGGCTGAAAAAGAACCACTGCACACTTGAAAATATTTGATTTCTTACTAGGATGAGTGTGTGATCCGCAAATGTCTTGCCATCTTCCACCTTCACATTATCGAAAAACTTAAACATTTTAAGAAATATTTATCAGTTGATGGTATAATTCGGAAAATCAATTTGTTAGTTTTCACACAATTAACTGTCATTAAAAAATGCTATGTTGTTGAACGAATGAATGGAATCAGCAAAAAAGTTGAGTGAGTATGCATTTCTAGTGTTTCTAGCAATCATGAACGAGTTACCGCGTCAATTTTCATCTGTCATACTGCTCGATGTGCATTATTGTGCATCATGTCTTGGGTACCACAAAGCAATGCAAAGAAAGTAAAATGGAAAATATTCTCATCCTTTTGGCCTTAGTTTGATCATTTTTTTGCTTATCGAAAGAATGATAAAATCCTTTAAAATCTTCACATTTATCAGATCAGTTAGCATTAGCACCTTTAGATAAAATTAGATTGCTGTAATTAGAGATTTATTTTATTACCAAAAGAGAGATCCATATGAAAATCGCATACACGCTCTTATCGTGCATATTGTTTTATGCCAATTCTAAAATATTCTTCTCAAAGTAAAGTAGATAATTTTAATCAAAGCGTTTATTGTTCACAAAATACCAAATGGAAATCAAACATAAAAATGCTATTTGTATACAATATTAATATGAAGTACCATTTTCTTCTCACGTAACTTATAAAGCATAATTTTACGGAAGTGTGTAGCATTTTTACAAACAGTAGGTTTTATGGACATTTAAGTATTTTCTTATATGCAAATTGCATTTACATAGCGAAATATATCAAACAGTCCTATAAATATTTTTTGATATTTACAATCAAAGTCCTGCATAACCTTGAACAGAATTTACTTCACAGCTTTCATTGTCCATAGCCCGTCGTTGAGGTAGTGGACGGTTTCAATTCCAATCCCCTTGTTGACTTTGAGGCTGTAAATAAGAACATTAAAAATGATGTCAATTTAATAAACTGAATAATTACGCTTTATGACATGAATCAAATATGTATAAAAATAGAAATACAAATTCATACATCTCTTCAGAAGACAATGCTGTAATTCCAACGCCTAAAGCGTTCTCCTTTCCCTCTGCCATGATAGCCTACAAATAAACACGTAAAATAAGTACTCATTAAAATTAGTCTGTTTGGAAATAAAAATTATAATATTTGAAGCACGTAATCTGAATAGCAACTTGGCATACCACTATAGTATTTTTGGGTACATCCGATAATTTAGCTCCTGCAGAAGTCAGTCCTGGACACATCACATTTGCTCCACTGAGAACAAATTTAATTGCTCCTTTATCAACCTGTTGATGTGCTAGCATGAACGGATCTGTTGAAGTTAAAGATCATCCAGATTATAAAGCAATTTGAATAGTACATTTCTACATGGTTAAAATCTTAGATTAGAATTTATAAATTCTTACATTTATGAAGCAACCTAAGAGTGGGGAACCAAGCTCCTTCGCGATGTTTGAAAAATAGTTGTTCGCCTGACGAGGATATCAAAATTTCAATGTGATCATGACTGTAAAGAAAAAGGAATGTTATCAGAACAGAACATGATGCATACATATTTGCCAAAAAAACAACCTTACATACCATTTTACAATTTTAAAATTTTCTTTCTTAGGAAGGATTTGATCGATGTAGCCATCCAAATCTGGGTAATACTCAAGAACTTTCACTCTGATTCCTTTCTGAACAGAAGATTTCAGCTGCTGAGTTCCCGATATACTCTCCTTCTCGTCAAATCTGTGAAAAATTAAAATGCAAAAAAATTACATAAAAAATTGCCAATTACCACATCAGGTAAAAGCCCAAATTTTATCATCTATACTTTGAAATGTTTTTTATCTTACTTTTTAAACATGTTGAAATTAAAAGAATGAACTACCGGCACACTACAAAGGGATATCTGTGGTCCGAAAACTACTTAAAAAGGGTTACTTGAACTTGAAACTTCAGCAGGTAAAGGTAACTCATTAACTTTCTAACAATTTGGCAATCCTTTGAAAACTGTGAAAAATAATGAACTCAAACTGTGGAACTAATTTGATGACCAAAGTTTCACTGCAATAATCAGTTTCAGTTAGTAGGCTATCAGAGTTTTCGAACAAAACAAATCAATTAAAAAAGCACTGCTCCTCTGATCGGTATCCGGTACATATGCCTTGTTTTTAAGGGAGGATTTGAGAGTTCAGACAATGCGCCTTACCTGCTTCTGACAGGCTGAAATGCAAGGGTGAGAGGAGATACTGTCATATGGGATCTCTAGGTATTTGCCAGGTATGTGGTTCATTTTCATTTCATGCCCTTGTTTTAACGTAGGATGTATAAGATGTACATACACATGCTTTTGTATGTATACAAAAAAACACATCTGATTTCTCTTGATTCTTCTGGTGCCTGGTTCTTTTCTTGATTCACTTACTTCAATACATTTTTGCAATTTAAGTTAAGTTGCAATTATAGTGTTTTTCAACAGGAAGTAATGTTATAGCCTAATATTTTACTTGATTGACAATCTACAGAACTTATCGTTAGTGTTGTTTTTTGAGTGGGCGCTGTATAATAATTAAATATCACAGTGTTTATGAAAACTAATTACGGTTTACTAGTGCAACTATTATAGCATTACTACATCATTGACAGTGGTGTCAACGGATCCCATTGACGTGGTGAATAATGTCACCTGACCCACCTCGTGAAGATTCAGGGGAAGATGAGAATCGCTTGAGAAGGTTTAGTGGGGAGTTCATGGAAGGGATGATGAATGACGATGAATTTTTCATAATTGCACCAGATGCACCATATGAAATGGATATGGAGGAAGAATCAGAGTACAGTGATTCTGATGATGATGGGGCGAATGGAGGCAGAGAGGCGTCAACGTCACAGGGGTTATCTCGTGGAGAAGCAAGTTCCATTCCTCGACAAAGAGTTGAACTGATGGAAGGCTCTGAAGGGGATGTTTTATTGGAAGGGCAGAGCAGGGGACGATATCGACTACTCATACCGTTTCCAGCTTCTACAATAGTTGAAGACAATCCTGAGAGTACTAATAGCAATGCACAATCTATGGCCAGTGATAATCAAGCCCACAGCAGTGGGTCCATCAATAACAATGCCCCTCAGGTGGAGGTCGGTGACTCTTCCAGTGATCATAGCCAGCGAACAATCACGAAACAAGCATCAGACGCAGCGGCTACTTGGAATGAAGTAAGATATTTTTTTAGATTAGCCTTAAAAGTAGGATTTTTTAAAAGTAGGAAGCTAAGGTTGCTGGAAGACTAAATATGAATATATTTTGGTTATTCAGACATCTTCCACCTCTGAAGCAAATAGTTCAAAACAACGGGAAATTGACCTGACAGAGGAAAAGGTTGAGAAAATCAAAGAAGTGATGAAGGGCATTACATTACCGCCTGCTTCCATACCGAAATGGGTCTCAGAAGTGGACGAAGATGCGTGGAAGAAGAAGCTGAGCGATTCCATCAAAGTAACCAAACCGGATAAAAGATGATTGATTACCTGATTCGACTATTCAAGTGTTTTTTTTTTAAAAGCTCCATTGCTTTAATTATTTAAAATGGTGAAGGGCGAACGTTCTGTTGCGTTTCAATGGATTTTGGGTGGATCTGTTATATTTATATAGTTTACATGCAATTTAATTGACGCTGATTACCTTGTAATATTATTCAGCGAAATGTTGTTGGTTACTTTGTTTCTTATCGTAATAAAAGTAAGAATTATTTACAAAAAATATTCTTGATACATGACGTGCATTCGTGCATATGCCTTGCACTTTATACTGATTAAAAGATCATTTATGCTTGTTTCTCAATCATATTTCTTACGTTATACTGTACGTAAATGTACAACGTGCTTGCAATTTGCATGGCTCATGGATGGATACACATTTCGAAGTACAATTACAATTTCGTTAGATATCATATCACAACACAACCTTATCAGTGAGCACTGGACAGTCATAAGTCGATTATTTTCAGTTGTTTTAACTGTAACATGTTGCTGTTGTTACATTAGTGTTATTCGGTGTAAATTAAGGTTGAAAAGGTTGCTGTGCTGTAAGCATAAGAACATTAAGTTTGTGTCACGTTACCCCAATATTCATATTCTGTCCCGTTCATCATTCTGTTTACCAGGTATGCTTGTAGTGTCATTTTGTGATTAGTACGAAGTGGTTCCGGTCAAGTAATTTTCAAAAAATGGATTGCACCTCTGTTATATACCAATTTAGTATGCCATACCAGTTTGATAAATAAAAAACGTTGCGCTTGCAAATCTTGAAATTTTGCTACTTGCTAGATCTAGTAAACCTATATGTTATGGCGTAGCATCTTTGTTTCTTTTTGCAGTAGATATAATTCATTTTTTCCAAGTAAGCTTTACGACCTACTTGCATAATAGATGAAGATGAGAACACATATCACTATACTATTACTGCAATGAAGATTTGATTAAGTCTGTTGTAGTGTCTGTCTAACAAGAAATTAAATTTGAAAGTAAAGTACGTGGAAGAAGTATATTTGAAGGCAGTAGACTTGTTATAATGTAAATGCATGAAGTTATGGAGTATGCCTCATTCATGTTAGTAAGGTCTGACAATTTAGTTTCTGGTATATGTCTACGTAAAAATACAATTTACTAGAACTATTCCTTACAGCGTAACAGTTTAGGATTTGGTTTTGCAGGTAAAGATATTTGGATACTTTAAAAAGCTTTTCCATTATGTACAGATCAAATATAATATCGCTAAAGATCTTCATGTAAGTCTGAGGAAATTAATAAAAATGCGAGTCAAATTAACTTGACTGCACGGTGAATGGAGTCCGAAAGTGTAATACATAGTTCATATTTTATGACTTCTTTGAAAACTTCTACGAAGAGCATCACATTACATTCCTCATTTCATTTTGCTACTACTTTAAATACATCTCTTCGTATCGCTATTTGTGTAGATATTTTAAATTTAGGAATGATCATGTGGATGCATAAAATGCACGAATAATGATGTTACTTGATATGATAACAACGCTTGTCACACTGCAGTCATCCGATAGAAATAGAAGCAGAAATGAAGATTTTTTATTAGACCAGAAGCAATTTGCAATTCGATTCATTGAAATACAAAAATACTTAACATATATCTACAGTTTTCAAGCTGGAGTGCCATGTACATTCAGATTTTCCAGTAAAAACCCAAGTTGAGTTGGCACAAAGTTAAAGTTAGTACAACACATTCAAAGTATATGCAAACTTGAACAAAAACGTCGCGGTCAATTAATTGGTGTGAAGGACTTGAAATTCTGTAAGTATTGTGTTAAAAATATTATTAAACTTATTTCAGGGATTTTCGGTCAAAGACGAAGTTTTTTTTAGTTCTTCTTATTATGTTCTTCATTATTGTTTGATGTTATAAAAGAAAAGTTAAATTGAGAAAAAACAAATGTTAGGTATGAATGTGAACTCATGTTAGTAAAGTATAGTGTGGCACGGCACGAGATTAAGAAACTCTTACTGTTTTAAGTTTTATTTTGCATGGTTTAATTAGTTTAGTGTCCTAACAAGAAACTAATGGAGGGCAAATGACATGCAGGATTTTTTCTTTTGTCAAAGTATCATGCATGTAAAATGTAAACTACTTACAATGAGATCAGCAAATACTGAAAATGAAAAGAGAAAGAAATCCACTAGAGCCAAGCCAATAATGTCTCATGGAGTGAGCAATTTACTTTAATTTCATGCAATTTTTAGCAGCCAATTTCGGGCGTTACAGATGACAGTATCAGTTTCATTCCTTTCTATTGACAATGATTTGAATACCTTTGAGTCAGCATTGTTTAATTTTCTTTGTAAAACAAGCTAAAAAGCGACTACAGAAAACGATTCTAATTTTTTAAGTTGAACCATGCAAAGATATATTATGTAAATGATAATGGACAAATTATCCAGGTTTATGAAATGAAGATAAAGAACGACAAAAATGTAAATGCATTATATATTTGCTCTGGAATGTGGATTGTGCTTTGCAGTGATATACTTGTTTAGTAACGTTTTAAAGTTCACAAGATAAGAGGGAGAAAATTTTGGAAATCTTGTTGATTTATACAAGTAAACTTACTTGCTAGTGGAGCTATGTACACATATACAACATATAGTAGTAGCATTTACAACATACTATATATCAAGTTAGTTCATTGCCAAGCGGTCAAAGGAAAAGAACACACGGAAATGTCCCTTTAACCACTGAGTAGCCTTCAACCTTAAAGAAAAGGTTCATGAAAGTTTTCCATGTGTATCAATGCACATCGCCGTATCATCGGATTTATCATCTTTTTGCATTTGAGTAGTACTTTTCGTAGGCATAAATGTATTTTTCCAAATATTTACTCGAAAATTACGAGACACAACATCATTCATTCCATTCCGAGATAAACAATTGAAACCTTCACCTTTTCTCTAAAAGTCTGAGCCTCTCCAGTTCAGTTCATTGATTGTATGCATACACTTTGTATTATTCCTTTGTTCAGATTTAGCTTTGTAGCTGTTTGAGTTGGTTCAACTCGACTAGTTCTTAAAGCCAGTGCAAAGTACAAAATATCATTACTTTTCATTAGCAGTAGAATGATTAGAGTACACAATATCCAGTTCTAGTAGATAAGCACGGACTTGTAATTACTGACTTGTGTGTGTACTGTGCACACCAACTAAAGGTAAATGTTAAATATATTATAGTCCACTTAATTATTTGATTAAGAATAAGTGTCGACAGAATGTATCAGTGCCTGTGGTTCGTGTCAATTTATTTATGTTACGCTGCTTTACTTACGTAACACTCAAGTTTAACTGTTGACATATCGAACTGACATGGAATTTCTAGATTCTAGATTATACTAACTTGTCAACATGAGTTTTTAAAAATACCAATGTGAACCAGATTTCTGAACCAATATTATTTAATTTTGAGCACCATTTTCCACAATTTGCTACGTCATTATAGTCATCATCATCATCATTCGATCTAACAATTACCAGAGTAAACTTAGGTAATTTTTAAGAATCATGCTTTTTTGTTCATTCTTGTCTTGTACATTAATACATATCCTGATTGACTGATAATGGAAAGTATGGTCTGGAATTAAATTACGATTCCTTTCATTCAGTAAAAAATTAAAATGAATTGGAACAACTGAATGAACATTTTTGTTGGTGTCAAAAATAATGTCATGTCACACAGCTCATAACAAGCGCAACATCTAACTATCTGACTAACATGAAACATGCAATAATATACAGTAATCATGATCAGTTTTGTTCTACAGTTCATAAAATGAATTTCACTTAGATTTTTACTACGTTTTTATATATTTTTATGATCTTAAAACGTAAAGTGTAAAAATATCACATATATCTCATTGAGTTAAAACATATTCATTCGTCGTTTTTAAACATCCTGACTATATTCAATAGCATACAACTTAACAATAAAAAATCCAGCTAAATGGAAATACGCATCCCAATCAGTAAGTAGACACAGGTACGATGAATAAATTACCTGGTTTAATTTGGTATTCACTGTAAAGATGCATTAGGTTGAGCAGCACCCATTCTACTATTATATAAGTTTTTCTGTTCTTCCATTCATTTCATACTTTAGTTATTTAAAACAACGGGACTCATTTTATCAGCTTGTTTTTTACTTTGTGGTTAGCGATAATTGCTTATTTTATTGATAATCACTTTATAAAGTGTTCTTCCAATAAGGAAAGTGTATTTCATATGAAGGTAGTTAAAAAATTCATTGTGGGTAAAAAACACACATCGTGCATTTCAAACTCTCCATACTATCATTACTCATATTATGTACGTCATTCAATTTACTACAAAAATAGGTACACGGTGAACACAATTAAGCAATAAGCAATGAAAAATGACAAGTAGCAGGGAAATATATATACTAAATATAAATTCTTTGACATATCACTCAAAAGTGAGTTTTGTGTTAAACTGAAAAACTCGTTCATTTCCATTAAACTGATAATCTTGAACAAGTAAAGTAGAAACTTTATGTAATACAAATGTAACATGGTTTGCTGAGAGTGCAATCAAATCAAAGGATTTGATAACAACTTAAACTGACTGTTTACTTAAAATCAGTAACTTGAAATAATATAAAAGCCACATAATTATCCAAAGATTCATCTCATTCTCTTCCAGTCTTTGCTTCCCTTTTGCTGGAGCTGGTGAACATTGTTGTACATGTGGTGATTATTTCGGTGTTTTTTTATCCCGGTTTGGAGAACGAAGACCTGCCAACATGGGGCACTTTGTCAGGGAAAGCATTCTCGGCATTGTTGTAGCGTCATTGTTTGTGACATCAACAGGCCAAGTTAACTTTGGCAAGCCATGCGAAGGATATCCTCAAAGGTATGCATATAAAGACACTTTATTGAAATGTTTGCAAAAAATCAAAAGTGACAAAGTTGATTTCGGTTAATGCTATAACTTGATGTGAGAGTTGGAAATATTTATGAGTGTTCATTATTCTACTTTTTAAAGTCAAATTTACTGCTACGGAGAGTTCCTCCATACTGTTCAGAGAGCAAAGCTTTACACAGACCAGAAAAGTTTTGTGGACCGTCCCCTGAAATTCGAGCCAGAGGTAGTGCTGCAGAAGTTCGACGAGTTAGGGTTCAAGGGAGATAATTTGAATAAAACGCAGAAAGAAGAGTTAGCCAAGTTCTTGGACGACAACTTTGACAAAAATGGCACCGAGTTTGAGCCTTGGGATCCAAGTGACTGGGCCGACAATCCTTCTTTCCTTGAGGGAATTGAGAATGAGCATCTTCGTCAGTGGGGATCTGAGCTGCACAGCTTTTGGAAGGAGCTTGGACGAAAGATTCGTGTGGACGTGAAAGACAACAGCACCAAAAATTCCATGTACTATGTATCCCATCCAGTGATTGTACCAGGGGGCAGATTCAAGGAATTTTATTATTGGGACAGCTACTGGATCCAGAGAGGGTTGCTAGTTTCAAACATGACACAGACGGTGAAAGGAATGATTGAAAACTTTTTCGAAATGGTTGAACTACTTGGATTCATACCGAACGGAGGAAGAATTTACTACCAGAGATCACAGCCACCACTTCTCTTGCCAATGGTTGACAGCTACCTAGAAGCCACAGGTGACACACAGTTCATCAAGGACAACATCAAAACGATGATCAAGGAATTTGATTTCTTCCAACAAAAACGCATGGCTACATTTCCACACAATGGAAAATTTTATACTATGGCACACTACAATGTTGAGTTGACAGATCCTAGACCAGAATCTTACAGGTAAAAGTTATATTCTACAGTTGTAATATTCTAAATTGCAAATGAAGATGTGTTATGAAGAGGGAATAATTAAATTTGTTTTGCTTTACAGTGAGGACTTTGAAATGGTCGAGTCTGTTCCTGTTACACCAGACGAAGAACAACTTTTGTATGCTAATCTCAAGTCGGGAGCTGAATCTGGCTGGGACTTTTCAAGTAGATGGTTCGTTATGGATAACAATGACAGCTTAATTACAGGTATGTATCAAAACTTCTTCATGCGTAATTTGCCCAAATTCCAGTAAAAATGATTTTAACCCAAAAATTTTATAGGAAACCTTACCCATACGAAAACCCGAGACATTATTCCTGTGGACTTGAACAGCTTTATTTACTGGAACGCAGTCCTTCTTGAAAAGTTTTGCGGAATCGTGAGTTAATTTTTTCTATAATTTTATACAGCTCACTGTAACTAATTTTATCATTTAACTGTTACACGCTTATAAATCTTTTGTTGTTTCTTATAACTTCAGGTAAATAATGCATCTGTTTGCAACCCTGATACGTACCGTGACAATGCTGCTACAATGAAAACGGCCATTCATGAAGTACTTTGGGATGAACAAATGGGAACCTGGTTTGACTTTGACTATATTCGGGATCGTGCACGCAAGTATTTCTACCCCACCAACCTTTCACCCCTTTGGGTGAAGGCTCATCATGGAGATATTAACGTCATTGCAAGGCGGACAGTGAACTACTTGCACGCAAGTGGAGCCACAAACTTCCCTGGAGGTATTCCAACATCTATGTTACAAACTGGACAACAATGGGACTTCCCTAATGTAAGAATTAGTTAAAATTTATCTAAAATATAAGTTGTCTCACAATGCCCCATTATCAATGTGGGCATATTAATAAGCATTGTGTGATGTGTTGTGTTGAAATTGATGAAAGTCAAAGCATTTTTGATTTTCCAAAAATTAAATTAATGATTTAATTTGTTATCAGGGTTGGCCACCATTGAACCACATTGTTGTTGAAGCTTTGGAAAACACAAACGAAATTTTAGCTCAAGATCTAGCGTATAAATTGGCAGAAAAGTGGGTGCAATCGAATCACCTTGCATATCTACAAAAAGAAAAAGCGATGTTTGAAAAGGTTAGTTTAAAAAATATATACACAAATACAAAGTGATAAGCGATGAAATGCGTGATGTACATGAAGCTTATCAACACGCGGCATACATCAACACAAAATTAATTAGGGCTGATTTTATTTACATGACTTTTTCATGTACATTAATTGATCTTTTATGTTTTCATTACCAAAAAAACAGACAAGTTTATCTAATTATGTTATTTTGCCAATTTTCAGTATGACGTGAGTATACTTGGTGGTGCTGGAGGTGGTGGAGAATATGAAGTGGTTGTCGGTTTCGGCTGGTCAAACGGAGTTATCTTAGACTTCCTCAGAAAATATGGTTCAAAATTAACCCCGGTTAAAGATCTGCCATCGCACAATGGATCAGGGTCACACAACAAAGTAAATAATGTATGGGTGCTTATCTCACCTTTAGTCATGTACTTTATTAAATTAGTTTTTTAATCAAAGTGACAAAATATCTCTGATTGTATTTACATTAGTTGTACATATATAAACATATACATAATTTTTAAACAATTCTTGCTGTGAATCTTTTATGTGATCAGGTTGACTTAAATAGAGTTCGACCTCGACCGTGTCAATCCCGTTCTTAAATGAAAGCCAATTATACAAAAAATATCTCCAATTATAAAAAATCATTCATCTGAAACATCTCTGTAAGTTTGAGAATAGTTGTACTAATTCTGCATGTTGAATGCCTTCACATTTTTTGCACGCTGCATGCATCATTATTGTACCGCACGCATACTGTTTTGATTTGAATTGACTACATTGCATGCATTGACAAATACCATTGAATTATGTAACATTTATTGAGTTCTTATCAAAATTGTCCAATAACTGCGAAATGTTTATTTTTTGCAATAATCCACCTTCATGCCAAGGACAAAATACTTGCAATGTAACTTCACATGGATGGTGGAGAAAAACGTAAAGTGACGACATGCATAGAATTCCTTCATGCTGAGGAACAGGACTCCGCATTTTCAGAGTAATCGACAGGAAACTCCACAAACTCTTTGTCTCTCATGATGTCTAATGAACTCCATGAAAATCCAAAGGAAGAATCCAAGTCTCCATTGCCAGAGGTATTCCCATTTTCCCCCAACCCAAAACTCTGGAAGTAACAAGCAACAAGCAAATTTCTTTATGAACTAGTATGTAGTATGAACATAATGAACTTTCTTTTGTAATTGCAGTCTGTCTGGAATCTATACTGGAAACTGAAACATATTTCCACTTTTACTTTACATACCTGTGTCATATTGTGTGTTGTGTCACTAGTTCCATTTTGCAGGAAAACAAAATTTTCATATGGAAAATGATGACAAGACCTAACTTTGAGGAGCTTCAAATCTACAAAAAAATAATTGTTTTAAATTTTAATGTTTTAAATATAACGCAAATGAGTTTCTTTTAATTTTTAACATTCTAGTACTAAAACGCTATTTTGGGCTAGATTATAACTGTACATTTTAATGTAACTTTCCTTGCAAATAGACAAATTCATATAATATTCAATTTACAGGCTTATGTGTATAACGCAAGACAATTTATTTTAACTAAACAATTAAAAATATGATTTTAAAATATTTTGAAAGTACTTTTCATGTGTTTTATTCCTGTTGCACTCGAACTGGAGCATTGTTCCTCCGATATTTGGAACTTTCCACCATTTTGTCGACAAGAATTTCCTAGATTTTTTACTGAATCAACCTCTTTGTTAATCTAATTGTTAAAAATATGTTTTCAGCTATTAGTCATACTCAAATTTATATTTCAGCACATTTAGTACAACACAAACTGTTTGCATGTACGTTTTTCTTTAATATTTCTTACATTTCCTTGTACACTTTTCTCGTGGCACTGTTCACACGGAACAAGATTCTCTTTAGCAGCTTTCCCATTAAAACATGGTATCAATTTGCAGAGTGTAGTAAACAAACTCTCGTCGCAATATGACATTTGCAAAATTTGTAATGATGGAAAGCAATGTCCCAGCCTAGACAGGGAATCCGAATCAATAAAATCCAACTTGAAAGTAGTGATTTGCACGTGTGCCTCCAGTCTTTGTGGAAACATGCTTCTCCATTTAGCTCCATTTGGAGATACTTGAATAGATAACTGGCTAAGCTTTGGAAAATGGTTAAGAACTTGAGCTAAATTTGTAATTAGAGGTTTCTGTACGTGAAGGACCTCAAGATTAGGTAAGTTTATGGGAAGAAGGGGAAAAGAAGGTGATGAATAATTAAAATTCCACCAATACTTGCTTCCAACTTGTGCCCTTGATAATACGTTGGCGTCATTACCACTTTTTGAGGTGATATGTTGGGTGGTGGGGGTAGCTCGGGTATTTTTATCCCATTCCGAATATTTATAGCTACAAAGATCATCCTCCACTTGAATGAGCTTCAAGGACTTTAAAGTCGATCCTTGCATCTCAATAAACTGCTTGAGCGGTGCACTGGAAACCTGAAGAGTTTTTTGTGACGAGGGTAATGATGGTGGGGGAAAGATTAGCACGAGTTTTCCTAAGCACATACCTAATTTCATTAAAGTTTGAACAAGTTTCTCGGAATAACCAGTATTGGAATACTGGCGAATAGATAGATGTTTCAATGTACATTTTATATGCCTGGAGGAAGAGTCTGGCTGTTGTAGGCACTTAAAATTCTTTCTCGATTCTTCAACTATGTTTGAAACGTTTAGTTCAACGAGATTGGGAAACGTGTGGAATATTTTACTCAGTTGAAGCCTTCTACTTTGTCCTATATCAAAATGTAAATGGCGAATGTTGTGATGCACAAATGACTCATTTTCTTTGTTCAATGCTGTCCCTGTTCTATTTTCATTCTCCTTGCAACTATTCTCAGTAAGTTGACTTTCATCGGAAATCCGTTGAGATACACACTTCTTTGGTTCATAAGTGGAGTAGAATGGATTAGTGAATGGACCACTTAAAAATGGAAAGTCAAAGTCGTTGCAGTGGTGGTGTTCATCTGCTTGGTTGCTGATTTTAGAGGAAACTTGTACTAAAACTACTGAAAGCTGAGTTAAATTTGGAAGATTGGCTATAACGCGGAATAGAAAAGCTTCCTGTATGTCTATGGATTCTATTTGCAATACGTTCAGAGTTTTTGAAACTCGTGTGAGCATTCGCTGAGTCAGCAGATTGTCACTGAATGGAGAAGCTATGATACATTTTCCAACTTTAAATGTCGACGGTTGGTTTAACTTTTTTAGAACTAAACTTATTTGGTCGTTGTTATTCACGGTGACAGTACATCGCGATTGCAATTCGTCCAGGGCTGTTTTCCTCCAAGTTTTCGAAACAATTGCACAGGTACACAATGTGGGATAGGGAAGGTGTTCAAATAATATACCTAGAGCCTGGAAGAATTAATGAATTGAATACAAATGAACTTGCGTGAATATTAAGAAATTGAAATATGTGTGTACATGTATGTATTTTTAATTCACTTCAATTCAATTTTTTGGCCTAATCTTACCTTATTAATGTAATTGGATTCATCTAAATGCAACCTCCACGATGGAGCAAGCTTTGAATCGTTTCGATTTTGCATGAACTTAATTGTACTCATATTGTTGTAATGTTAAAAAAGGTTTTGATGACAAAATTTT